>BGPR01036464.1:0-15527 GCA_013235015.1 Araneus ventricosus
AAGTAAATAGTAATTTTTTTTTAACATAGTGGTAGCAACAGTGAGGTAAAAAAAGTATGAATTAAATACAAATAGAATTGGAAAATGCATTAAACAATATTGGGAACTAAGATTAGCTAACATTGGGAACTACGTTGTATTAATATTGAAATTACGTTGTACAATATTGAACTATTGCTCATTAATATTGGGAACTATTGCTCTGGCTTAACATTGGGAACTACGTAGTATAATATCGAAAACTACGTTAAGTAATATCGGAACTACGTTGTACAATAATTGGGGAAATTGCTGCTTGTATTGGTATTGTAAATCTAACAGTTGGAGCAATATGGAAAAAAGTTCCATATTTTACTTTGTCTAATATTGTGAATCAATATTGTACAATATTGATACTTTTCAAATTCTTACAATATTGATAATATATGTTAATGGGATGGGGTCCTATATTGAAGCTGTTGAAAAAAAAAAGCTCAAAACAAAATTATCTGCCAGTGATGTCAGCATATCAACTAAAATCTTATCTCATGGCATTTAGTACTTGTGAGAATAATAAGTTTATGAGGTTCTAAAGATGGAAATTTTGACGGATGGACGAATCTCAATCAGTTCATTAAATTTCTTTACTAAAGAAAATCTAAATTCTAAATAAAGTTTACTATCTTATAAATTCTTAACATCGCAAAATAATAAACCATAAAGTAAAAATAAGCTGAAAATTTAAATTTTGTCTTTAGTATTATTGCCACTCTAGCTCTAAAACAAAGAAGAAGAACATCAAATACATTGCAGTACCAGTGATTCCAAAATTAAGTAAAACGATGGCTACTACGAGGAACGTGATTCCACCTTATAGCTAAGAGTTTTACAGTGAATCCACTGACTAGTTGCTCTGTTTTGGTTCTAGTATTCTCTGGTGTGACTTGGGGGGTCCTCCAACTAACAAGAAATCTCTACAACATGTTCCTGCAAAAAAAGAAATATATTTTAATGTACTTCGAGAAATATAGATTCAATTCTTCCCCACGCATATAAGATAAGCAGTTTGATTCCCCTTCGATAGATATGAAATGAACTTAATTGCAGTATACTCATCCGTGAGCTGCAGAGCCGTGTCCCTCTCTACAAAATCTATTTTAATATCTATATTTTCGTTCTTATTCTTATCTGATTACTTTTCCGCTTTAAGAGCTTAATAATCAACGAAAAGCAGGAAAAAAGTAATTAAAGGAAAATGGGAAATCAATCAACAAATATGGGAGACGCAGGCTTGAGCTGCAGCGGTTTTCTGCCCCTCCTTGAATGAACGGAATTCTCACTCTGAGCTATAAATCAGAAAAAGAAGCAACCCTTTCTCCGTTAAATTTAGAGGCACTCTGAGCCGCAGTAACCACACAAACCGCGCTTGGCGAGCGATCTCCGCTTTGCCATCCTCATTTGGCTTTTTATCGCCGCTTAGCAGTCCAGTCATTAGTAGCTTTTTAAATCAAATCTGAGGAGTTGTAATTTTGCTCCCTTTATGTTTTGGAGTGCTGATAACGAATCTGAGGTTTTCCACCAAAACTTTTTGTTGGAATTTAGTTATACACAAAAAACATGAATAAAATAGTTTTATTCTAGTCAGCTTTAACTCAAAAAAAACTATCAATTTTTAGTATATCGTCATCTTAATATAAAATGAAAGTTATTGTAAGTATGTATGCATGTTTGTACGTATGTTTGTATATATGTTTGTATGTATGTTCCACTTCTTCCTAAACTATGGCACTGATTTCTAAATCCAAACTTCGTACACTTATTAATAAGGGAAGATTACTGTCAACTTTAAAAGTACCGTGTTAATCAAACAAATGTGTTAATTAGAAATTAACCTAAACTGCTTTTTCCAAGTAATAACTTGAGCAAAAAAAATCTCTAAAATTATTATTTATACCATCTTAAAGTTCAAAATTTTACCTTTATAATGATACCAATTCTTATGTCTGTGACATTTTTTCTTCCAATGTTTATTAATTCTACAAAATTTATTAAATTGCTAATTACTCCGTTGACGATTTTGAATAACGCAAATTTATAGCTACCTGTTGCTAGCAATTGGTTAGACTTTAACTAATTTACGTTTATTTCTGAAATTTTGCTTGTTTTATAAATATATTTTATATAAGAAGAGAGAGATCATTCCTCAGCTTTAAAAGTCCTAATCTTATTAAAATTTCAGTTAATTGAAACTACAATATATGGCATTTTCCGTGATATTTTCGAAAATATGTATTATGTCCCATAAACTATTTTACACATATTTAAAGTTAAACAAATAAGCTTTTCTATGATGCAACTTTCATTTCCGTTCAATTCGTTGCCCCTTATTAAAAAAAAAATTTTCGTAAATAAATTTGTGGAGAAAATTTACAATTGTAACACTTTATTGTGAATAATAAGAATACATAAGAAGAACTGTTATATATCACATTAGAAGAATTTGATGAAGATCACTAATTTTATTATTTTTATTTATATTTATTTCAACGCTTTCCTTAATTAAAATTTTTTTCTGCAATTAATTGTCTGAACACTGCTAAAAAATCTTTCTTATACTGCAAGATTTCTTATGAACAAATGTGAAGTACCTATGTAATAAATATTACTAATTTATGGAGAAAACTAGGCTATTGGCGGTTTTAAAAAAATCGTCTGGTTCAATTGATATTCTCCTAGTTCTTAATTATAAATGTTTCCAGAAGATAAAAAAGAATTTTTGCATTGTAATTTTCATACCAAAAGTAGTTTTTTAAGATCAAAAATGTTATAGACATGAAAGTTTTTAACTGCTGAGCAACGTCGGCATAACAATAGTTACATAAAAAATAATCAGCACAGAACTTCCTTGCCAACTTGGGTCTTATAACTTCTGGGTATGGCACTGATTGTCTGAAGTTGACGAGCCGGACACTGCTTAATTCGTTTATATGAAATACTACCCACAGTGTCTACCGGAACATCAAAAGCCTTTGATGAGTATTTAGCCCAGTATATGATTCAGGGGCCAGAGGTACTCTCACCATACTTTTTTATTGAAGAAATTAAAATTGTATTCCATTTTAGCTGACTAACACAAGGAATGATAAAATATGAATAGTGTCTGGTAAAGCTTAGCCAATTTTGTAACTAAATTTACCTTTTTATCAACCCCTGTTAATCTCTGGGCAATTTTAATGTCTAGTGTCTCTGCCCCTCCCCTCCCGCGCATTTTTCTGCTCCAACCGCCGCCACTGACCTGGCCACACGTAAAAGTTGAACACTCCATCTAAGCACTCCGCATCAATCAGTGGCAACTTAAAAGCCTGAGCGGCACTTAAATGGGGTGGCAAAATCAGAGCTGGAAAACAGCTTTATAACTAAAAGTTGCGTCACTAGTTCAATCATGGTACACATAAAAAACTATTGTTATAGTTTATAAAGCGTTTCCTGAGATGCTAAATCTTGACGACAAACTTGGCGACTTAAGGATAAAGTTGGCGATTTTAAGGACAAAGGAATTTCTAGAAAGACTTTGAGCTGTCAAACGCATTTCTACTGGTCATGAACTTTCCGGAGGATTACGTCACTTCCTTCGTAATGACATCACTTCCTGTTGAAAAGTAGCAAGAAAGCCTCAAGCCAAGCGGTTAGTTGATTTGATCAGCGCTGCTTGGTGAGCTACAGCTTCATTGAGCGCCGTTGAGATTTCAGAATGGCAACTGTTTTCAATTTTAGAAGTGCTGCTTATAACTGGTGCTACGTTACTATTAGAATATTTGTAAAATGTTGTTCTTTTTTTTAATCCTACTATTGAATGGCCACTTCTACACCCACAAGACGATTTGCCAAATTCATCGTGATAATTAATATTTTCCTTTCCCGGTAAATTGTCAATGCGTGAAAGAAAGACTGGTAGTTGACGCGCTGATTCTCGCAACTATCTGCAGAGATCGAGAGCATCAACGACGAATTGCGTTATTAACTCTCTGAATTATCTGCAGAGATCGAGGCATCGAACGACGAATCGCGTTATTAACTCTCGAACCATCTGCAGAATGAGGGCACAAACGACGAATTGCTTTATTAACTCTCTGAACGACGGTGAGATCGAGGCATCAAACGGCGAATCGCGTTATTAACTCTCTGAACTATCTACAGAGATCGAGGGCATCAAACGACGAATTGCGTTTGCTAACTCTCTGGAACTAGTCTACAGAGACGAGGTAATGAACGACGAATCGCGTTACATTAACTCTCTGACCATTCAAGCAGGAGAGGTCGAGGGCATCGAACGACGAATCGCGTTATTAACTCTGAACCATCTGCAGAGATCGAGGGCATCGAAACGACGAATTGCGCTATTAACTCCTTCCGAATTATCTGCAGAGATTCGAGTGGTCGAACGACGTGAATCCGCTTATTAACCCCTGAACTATTATCCGCAGAGATCGAGGCATCAAAACGACCAATCGCTTCTATTAACCTCTGAATCATCTCATGAGATCGAGGCATCAAACGGCGAATCGCGTTTATTAAACTCCTCTGAAACCATCTGCAGAGATCGAGAGCATCAAACGACGAATTTCTGCGTTATTATTAACTCTCTGAATTATCTGCAGAGATCGAGGCACGAACGACGACCGCGCTATTAACCTCTCCTGAACTATCTGCAGAGATCGAGGTATCAAACGACGAATTGCGTTATTAACTCTCTGAATCCATTTGCCAGAGACTGAAAAGTATCAAAACGATGAACGCGTTATTAACTCTTCGGAACTATCTGCAGAGACGAGGCATCGAACGACGAATTAAAAAAGCGGTTAACTTCTGAATTCATTCTGCAGAGACGTATAATTTAAATTTAATTTAAATTGCGTTATTAACTTTCTGGAACTATCTATCCGCAGAGATCGAGAGCATCAAACGATGAATTCTGCGCTATTAACTCTCTGAATTATCTGCAGAGATCGGTGGCACTGAACGACGAATCGCGTTAGTTAACTCCTGAACTATCTGCAGAGATCGAGGGCATCAAACGACGAATTGCGTTATTAACTCTGAACTATCTACAGAGATCGAGGGCATCAAACGACGAATCGCGCTATTAACTCTGAATATTCCAGAGATCGAGGCATCGAACGACGAATTGCGTTATTAACTCTCTGAACTATCTGCAGAGATCGAGGGCATCAAACGACGAATTGCGTTATTAACTCTCTGAACTATCTGCAGAGATCGAGGGCATCAAACGATGAATCGCGTTATTAACTCTCTGAACCCGGATAGATTGAGAATTCCAGAACATCAAAAATTGAAGTAAATTTTCGTACACGAAAAAAAGAATGGAATCCTCCCCTTCTTTACAGAATTTTCAGAAGTTCGGCACCCGAATTTGGGCGATTAATTGCCAACAAAGAAAGGAACTACTTTTCTCCCTTAAAATGCACTCGCGCATCCGAAACCGCCTGAATCCAAGCCTCTGTCGAATGGGACGGTTTGAGGCGGGATAGGGCTCATAGAGTTAAATAATTTTTTCCCTTGGAATATATATATTTTTTATTTTGAAGTTCATTTAACTTGTAAAGGAAGAGCGGCAGGTTGTAAGTTCGCCCCTGGCGGCAAAAGTTGCAGCTACGCCATTGCTAACAATAAAGAAATTGTGAAAGGAGCGTCACTGACCCTTCAAGGATCTCTTGAAATATCTGGTTTTGGAAGTCATTCAGACCTTGAGTTAGAGACAGTGAGTTTTACTTATGTTCTGAAAGCTGTAGGGTAACTTCTTAAAAGTTACAATTACATTTTTTATGAGATTATTCCAATTGTGTTATTCATAGGTAGCTGGATTTAGTTTTAACCCTCTTATTCCTAAGACCACTGAAATAAAGGGACCTCAAAATACGGTGACGTCCGAGCTTCTCTGACAAAGATAAGGGAAATTCATTTTCACCCTCAAAAACCACGATGACAGCTGGCATTGTCCGAATTGTAAGAAAACTTCCCTCTTCCCCAAACACATCTGGGCGAGTCACTCTAACGAAGAAAGCTCGCATCTCGGGTGTGAAATCGATCACACTTCACGAAAGGGGGTGGAAATTTCAGAGTAACATTCGATCGTCTGTCGTCTTTTGCTTGAAGGGACGTATGGGACGGTCCCATATCGATAGAGTTTAATTTAGATCCATTAACGTCCCGTTCTGAAGCAGTATACGGTTATTTTGAAACGGATCTCAATTTTGATCCATAGTTTGATGACTAGGATAATATTTAAGCTGGTACCACTGACTAGAATGTGTAAACAAATTGATAGAATCTATTTAAAT
This sequence comes from Araneus ventricosus, assembly GCA_013235015.1. Taxonomy (NCBI): domain Eukaryota; kingdom Metazoa; phylum Arthropoda; class Arachnida; order Araneae; family Araneidae; genus Araneus; species Araneus ventricosus. The sequence goes on from BGPR01036464.1 coordinate 6,339, forward strand.
ATTTTATGCGACATTTTGGGCCAAATGGCGTATTAATTCAAGCATATAAAGGAGAGTAATATTTTTTCCATTAGCTCAAATACGTCAATTGACATAAATATTGGCGCATAATGTCAGTTTTCTGTTAGTGCGAATGCCGCCAAAATTTGTGCAAGTGTGCTAAGCGTAGCACTCTAGTCGCAAAATTGGCCTGCCGTTTCTTTCACAATATCTTAGCACGGCGTAAGTTTCTTGTACTTGTAGCATTTTTAATTTTTTTTACGTTAGCAAAAAGTGGCGTAGTTGGGATGTGTTCGATCCTTTATCGACAAAATGTTCCAGAAGATTTATTATAGCTGACAATTAAAGTAGTTAAGAGCGAGATTTCTGAATTTTACATGATGATTTGCACAAAGTAAGTGTATAAATTATTACAAGGATCAATTTATTCTGGAAACGCTTTCATATTGCTAGTTTGTTGATTTATCTGTATAGCAATTTACATAATCAATGAATCATACTAAGAGTTCAGATTGATTGGCATAACCTACTGCAATACAATACTAACGAATTGCCAACTAGAAATCTCGGATAATGTATTAAAAACTCAAGAATTGACGTAGATATGTTGATTATGGCATGTTTATCTATAAAATTATTACACTTGTCCCCAAAAAAGCATAGAAGGATGTATACAAGAATTCACAATAAAATTGATTTTTAGTTTAACTTAATTTTCATAAACAATTTATCAAAAGGGAACAATCCTTAAAAATTTCGTAATTCAAATAATTTATGAATGTAAAGATGTGAATACGCATATTTCATTGCAAAACACTGTCGGAAGAAACTGGAATAGGTGGTTTAACTCAGATATGTGTTTAAACTCATTTCGGTTGAGAAATCTGCTCTTCATTATAGACTCTGTAACTATGCATCTGTTTTCTGAGCTAAGTACATCTTATCATTAATAATTGAACCCTTATTCAGAAATAGCATAAAATGGTTTCCTTTAAAATATTTACATATTTTTGTTTCAATCGCGCAAAATATTTCTTTGATTGAATAGTCGGGTTGATCGTCTAAATTATGAAAATCTGAATGAAAATTTAATTCTGAATAAATTTGTTTCGGCGACATTTTTCAACAGCTTCAATATAGGACCCCATTGACGATATTTTGTTTTGGCGACTTAGCGATACGATGTTCGGTTAGGTGACAGAAAGTCGCCAATACAAGATTATCGCCAGTGATGCAGTATATCAAAGCTGTTCTTCCGAAGCATAAGAAGTGGAATCTGTGAACCTAATAAACCTTGATATAGACCTGAATGCTTGGATCCAAGGATCCGTCCCAGGTGATATGAAAATACTATAGTATAAAAGAAGAGTAAGCTAGCCCGACAGCATCCAAAATACGCCCCAAATCATAAAAAAGCGCCAAATGTGTCAAGAATAGCAGCCTTTTGTAGGGAAGCGCACGATCGCGGCGCAAGAATCTTATATATGGCCTAATTGCGCATATTTTAGTGACTGAGGCGCTAATAGAAGTAGTACTAATATAGTAATAATTTATTAGTAATATAGTAGTAGTAATAGTAAGTTGTCAGTAGGTTCTTTTCCGTTAACCGGGAGCAAGCGAAAAATTGCCAAATAATGTAGAATTCCGCCAAATTTTGGCGACATTTGCTCCCGGCGACTTGGCTTGCGTTTGGTTCACAATTGACGGCATTTGCGCCCGGCTAACGGAAAAGTACCAAATCCCATTTTGTGCCAACATTTATACATCAAGCAACTGCTCTCTGGCTAAGAGAAAAATACCAAAAAAAGTCTTGGTACAGCTTTGATATACGGCATCACTGGCGATAATCTTGTATTGGCGACTTTTTGTCGCCTAACCGAAGATCGTATTGTTAAGTCGCCAAAACAAAATATCGCCAATGGGGTCCTATATTGAAGCTGTTGAAAAAAGTCGCCGAAACAAAATTATCGCCAGTGATGCCGTATATCCAAGCTCTACCAAAGTCTTTGGTTGAAATCTAGAAGTTGGTACACACTCTTAAAATGGCGCCAAGTCGCCAAAGCTAATGCAAGTATTACCTGCATTTAGCTTTGGCAACTTGGCGCCAATAAAGTGCAGCGGTCAACGTCTTGCTTTGGCAGCGTTTTAAGGGTGTGTACCAACTTCTAGATTCCAACCCTTGACCGCTCTTCATTGACGCCAAGTCGCCAAAACTAATGAAAGTAATACTTGCATTAGCTTTGGAGATTTTGCATCATTTTACAGGTTTGTACCAACTTCTAGATTTCAACCAAGTCTTTTTTCTTCAGAACCAAACCTGAGAGAGAAACATCATTCAAAATAAATTTCAATTAAACTTGACAACACTATACTGCGCCAAACTTGAATTTTTTAAAGCAATAATTCGCCAAATTTGGTATTAGATTTAATACGGTTAAGATCTAACGGTTGGCGAAAGTGTAACGAACTTCGGCGACGAATCAGAATGTGTTCTGAAGCATAACCTAAATTTCTAAAAAGAAAATCGAAATTAGCTAAAGATATTAGAATAGAATTAGAATTTCTAATAATTGTGCGTTGCAAATTTTGCTTAATATTTTATTACCCCTAGACTCTTAACAAATTCTTACATCTCTTACTCTGATGTCCTAAAATGAAATTAGATGTATTTGAAATTTAGAAAAGAATTGAATCAAATATTTAAACACATCTCGTAAAAAAATTGCATGCTACTAATAATATGCAAACTGAATTGAAATTTAACTGAAACTGTGTACCGTACCTTGAGATGTATTGACCGAGAAAAGCACATTGCAGCCGGCAGAGTAAATAGTATTTGCATACTGGAACGTAAATATGATCCGTAACTGATGCACACAAAACTGTTTTTCACTCTGTCGCGTAAATGGTGATGATGAAATACAAATTATGCGTCTCGTTATAATGCATCTTTATGTACATTTGTCACAGAAGATTATTGAATTTTGGAATTAAAATGAACTTTTGTTGTTCGTAGCCTATTTTAGTTTTAAACTTGTTTTAGCAAGTGTTCATTAAACATCGATAGACTATCGATACTATCGTAGCCAAGTCGATAACATCGGGTCTTCGGAACTATCAGCTGGAAATAATCGATAGTTTAATAACTATCGATACTATCGATATTTTTTATCCGAGCAATATTATCGATAGACGCATTTCAGTCCATAGTTTCAAAACTATCGATGGAATTATCGATACTATCGATAGTTTCAAAACTATCGTCTGAAACAATCGACTGGAACTATCGATAGTATCGCAGGGGAGAAAACTATCGATAGTTCAGTCAATGGTTTGAGAAAACTATCGACTGCACTATCGATAGTTGAACTATCGATGTTTAAGGAACACTAGTTTTAGCGATCTTAAGAAACCTTTTATATCAATATTTTCTCATTTTCCTCTCACATTCCTTTCCTTACTCAAATATTGTTGTTTATATTAAATTCAGCGAAGCATTTGTTTCCTATTGAACAATATTTTGACTTTAATATTTTTCCTTTACATTTTCGTAACTAAAAACTCTAAATAATATTTCATTAACTTCAAACGGTTGATTACTGTTACCATTTTCTTTATATTACATGTTTTGTAATTGATTGTCTATTTATATTATCTATGTTTTAACCCTCTGAGCGTTTCACACGTATTTCTACGTCGACCTTGGACTATCCCATAAGCGGATAACACGCATTTCAACGTGTGGTCAGAGATACGCCGAAAGCGGTCAGCCCGGAAATATACGTCTCTTGTGAACTGTCTCTAAAGTAGGGTTTACACGCGAACAGTAGAAAACCGACAGTAGGCGACACATGCGCAGAAGCATAAAAGTTTTAACCGGGCCACGGCAAGTCTCTGTCCGAACTTGACAGCGACATTTCATTTTTCGGTCTTTTTCTCATTCTGCGCATGCGTTTGGCGTGAAAATGGAAATTTTTTTGGCGTTAAAAACTGAACCCTGTAATCACTCCCGCCATCTCTCTATGTTCAAATGTCAACACTCGTAAAATTTTCGTTTGAGATTTTTTTTGTCAATACTTCTCCTAATTTAGGTATGATATGTTTCAACTCTTTTATTTAACAATACTTAAATGTGGAATGTTTTAAGAAACGAATATATACGTTATCTTAAATAAATAACTGTTTGTAATTGATGCAAATGCTTAATCAAATTGAGGTATGAAAAATGAAATTAAAGCTTTCTTAATTTTTTATATTATTTCCAATCTAAATTTTCAGGAAAATAAAACCATACCTCCTTTGTATATTGTAACTTTGGCAAGTTTATTTCGCTGTTAGCGAACAATTTTGCCCTATTGTCACATTATAAAATTGATGAATATGTGTATGCAAAAGTATTCCTTTTTATATATTTAGTGTTAGTGATCATTTTGGTACTGTTAAGACTTAAAAGAATTAATAATGTAGTGACTTTCTGATTATTTCTACAATATGATGTATTTTATATTTATGTTCAGTTTGTCATATATCAATCATAGTGCATGCTTGTTACATTTGCTGCTGTTGCTAGTGTTATTTAGACACTGTCACCGCGTCAAAAAATTAATGTTATTGCAGCTTTTTGAATGCTTCTATATTCTGACATTTTTATAGTGTGCTTTTAATTATTTTATTATGTTCTTGATAGCCAACCATAGAATATGATCACATAGTACTCTTCTGACTTTGTATATCCAGGAATGAATTATTTTCTAGTGTTAGAAGTGCAGTATATTGTATTTGCAATGTATATATTCAGAATTTTATAAGAAATTAAGTGAAAAGGAAGCTAAAAAGATAATAATTTTTATAATTTTAATTTTTACTAATTAGTTCATTTTTAGAATTCAAGGCTCTTTTGACTACAGTAAGTAATAGAGGAATTTTTTTTCAAATAATATTTTGTATATCTGGGAATGAATTATTTTCTAGTGTTAAGAAATGCAATATATTGTCATTGCATTGTATATATTCAGAATTTTATGTATGTGTTTTGTATATATCATGGAATAGAGTGGAATCGGTAGAAAGAATGTTGGAGAAATTAAGTGAAAAGGAAGCTAAACTGATAATAATTTTCATTTTTAGTGTTAATTATTCTAGCATGTATATTTTATTTTGCTTAGTTGCTTATAAAATTTTATCTTCATTGGAACAGTATATTCTTTACTCGGAAAGGCATCCAGAAAATTGTCTTTTGTATTTAATAAAGCTTTATTCTGTGGTGTGTTTCCAAGTTTATTGGTCCCCACTTTTTAAAATATACTGTAGAGTTATTCATTATGAGATTGTTAAAATGCATAGTAGTTATTTTTAGTAGGAAAAATTGTATTTCATATTTAATGTATTTCATATTATTCAATTATATGTTGGATGTTAATGTTATACTGTAGGTATTGAATGTTTCTGAAGTTTACTTTTCATATTTCCTCTGCAGAGATAATGATTAATCAACTGTATGCATGCACCTTTATAGGTGCTTAATTTTTTTTCATTTTCATAATTCAAGGTTGTTCTGGCTGCTGCAGTAAATAATAGAGGTATTTTTGAAATAATCTTTTCCAGGTATGAATTTTTCTGGTGTTAAGAAGTGTAATATATAGTGCCTGTTGAATTCGACTTCCTGATGTTTTCACTATATAAAAAACTGCCCTTTTCGGGGCCAAAAAATTTTATTCCTTCTTGATTAAGGTGAAATTATAATATTTATTTTTTATATAATCTGTATTAATAATATTAAATCTGATTTGTTTTCAGAATTAATTTTTAGATTCATTATATTTATTTCAATTTTGCAACTCTTATTTGTTTATTTATGTACTTACATAATTTTTGTAAGTTTTTTCCTTTGACATATATAGCAATCCCAAACAAAAGTAGGACTCTTGTAGCAGAATTTTTCTATTCCAATTTTTTAAATAAAGATGAAATTATTTGTGATTTTTGTCTGTTTTTCTTTAATAACCAAGTCGATTTTTACGGATGTTGGAAATCATAGTGAATTCCAATGAACTCTAAAACTTTTGATGCAATTATGTTGTGGGGTAAAGTGGTCATACATCAAATAAAATGCTAACTTTGTAATGAATATTAGTATGAATGTAATTTTTTTATATTTTAGCTTTGAATAGTTAAGAACTAAGTTTAACATTCAAAATTATACTAATTGCAACACTTTAGTTGGAGTAAACGCCCATTTTATTTATGTAGCAGTTTGAAGTTGGAATACCTAATTTAACTTCTCTGCTACATTTTGTTTAATTTTTTCATTAGATTGACTCTGCAGAAAGCTTCATATAGATCTTAAGAATACTTCCTCATTAACTTCCTTCTTCTAACTTCCTTCCTCATTAAGCTCAATTAATTACAGATGTTATTTTATAGTAATTTCAGTAAGATGGGGTAAAGTGGTCATAGGGATAGGCTTAAGATGCATCACTGTTTTAAAATTTCTTAAGCTTAATTTATTAGACAGGTGTTAGTTAAATATTAATTTAAGATATATTACAGATTATAATTAAAGATTTGAAACTGGATAACCCTAATTTTTGCATCAAAAGCATCACGTAACACATATAAGAAATCGGCCAATTGCAAAAAAGGATGTACTTTTTAGTGCATCAGCAAATGATTTCATGCTACCTTTCATTTTTTACAAAGGGGCTCATTTATATGAGCAATAGACTAAAGGTAGTGCTAAAATAGACTAAAGGTATGGATTAGAAGACTTGGCTTTATCCAATTTTCTTTATATTTGAAAAAACCTGTTCTTTTAATTTATGATGGGCACAGAAGTTACATGACTTATAGAACAGTAAAAAAGGCCATGTGTAATTACTCTATAACCACCCGTTTCATCTATACTTAAAGTGGCCATATAGAATACAAGAGAAAAAAGAATAATGAAGGTTTGACTGAAGAAATTAGTAATAAAACAACTGCAAAAAGGAAGAGATGCAAGAAAACAGTTCAAAAACATGCAAAGAAAAACTTGATAAAGCAGAAAATGTATTATTCAGTCAAGTGAATCCAAAATTGCAGATAATCAATTATCACAGTATTTCTGCGAGATGTTGGTAAAATATGAAAGGGGAAGGGGATCAATCAAAGAGCTTATTCTTTTGTATTGGATTAGAGAAGATTTTTAAATTTATTTGAACATACTATTAATTTAAAAAATAAATCAAAGAAATCTTATAGGAGTATTTGACTAAATATAATGTTTATCATTGATATTTTACAATATTAATTTATTAACAGTTGGATATTTATTGGACTTCAATATTTATGAACAATATTTAAAGTAAAAAACATTTCAGACAATATAAGAATTTTGTGTATTATAAGTCCAATAATTTCCTAATAAGTAATATCCAAATCTCGCCTTTTTTTATTTGCAAGAAAGCATTTTATTCTGATGCCTTTTTCTCTTTACTTATTCCTGCAGTCATGAAAAGGCTTGATTTTTAGGCACTTTATTTAATTGAACTTCTTTTAAAAATAAAAATTGAGCAATGCAAATTATTTGAGATCAAGACAAATTTATATCAAATAATGATGCTTTATGTGAATTAGCTTTATTGTTTCAGATAAAAATTATATAATTTTTAAATGCAACTTATGACAGATTATATTTTTTAATCTATAGATGCATCAATTATATACAGTGGCAAAATATTTTTTGAAAAATCAATTCCTTTATTTTTCTAGCTGTGTTTATTCCTATATAATCTTCAGATTCAACACCATTTAAATACAAGCAAAAACAGAAAATCTTTATTAACAAATTAGGTAAATAAACAACACTGTTTGAATAGTGGAAACAAATAATCAAAGAGAAAAATACAAACACTTATGAAATATGAAACATAACATTATTCTCTGATATGTTTGTCATAAAGTAGATTACAGTAGTTAGTTTTAATATCTTTAAAAATTTACTGAATGTTTATAAAATTTTTACAAGAAAAAAGTTCAAACAAATAAACATGGCAATATTTACTTTTATCTACTACAAATCAAAAATCAAGAATAATATGGTTTAATTGTCAGTTAGGCCCATAGTTTTAAAGTTTTTTTAGCACTACAGACCTGGCATCTATGTGCCAAAATATGAAACATTCAAAAACATAAGGAAAATAAATAATAGGCGGTGGTCTATTGTACCCTGGTGACCCTTACTGTTCCAATGAAGATAAGCATAATCAAAGAAGGAATATGCCTGGTATTTTCATATAAACAATCCTTTTGCAAAATTTTTTCATTATGTATAAGACATAATTTAACATATTGTCCATCATGTAAAAAAATATGGATATTTTAAATTTATCTGACCAATAAGACATTTGCTTTTGTTAAAATAAAAATCATATAGCTCATAAAACAAGAAAATATTACAATTCAGCAAATAAGAAAGAAGTAGTTACTAGTAATATTGAGCGACTAAAATGGGATGAAGATTTTTTTGTACTGTTGTTGATTTTTACATTGATTCAATAATACAATTTTGAATTAGATTTTAAGAGTACCACAGCATATCAAAATCTTTTTCTAAAAGTGTTTAATGGTTCACTTACATCAGAAGAGTTTATGAATGCCCAGAATATAAAACAATGCAGCATTCATGAAGAGGATAAAATGTCAATGTAAGCTGCTAAGTTTGATAAGATATAAAATTCTTTTTCTCATTCTCATCAATTAAGACATAACTAAACACAGTTTTAAAATATAAAATTATGTGCATTTTAAATTTATCTGAACAATCACAGATTTGTATTCTTGTAGTAAAAATCTTACAGGATATAAAACAACATGCACAATAATAAATTTAATAAACAAGGAGGTTAGTATTAACCTGGAAACACACTGCAGAAAAAAGCTTCATTAAATATAAAGTCAATTTTCTAAATGGATCACCAGTTACAGTAGAGACATAGTATTTTTAATAAATATTTGTATTTAAATTTACAAGAACAATAATAAGTTTGCATGCAATGGACTGCAGCAATCCAGGATAGGTATTAATGACATGAAATATATTTTGAAACATACTTATTGAATTGGATGAGCAAAAAAAAAAAGTAGTGGAAAGAAGTTATAAATCCTCCACTCAAACATATAAAAAATTACACTATAAGTCACGTTAAACAC
>BGPR01036465.1:0-12119 GCA_013235015.1 Araneus ventricosus
ATTAACTAGATTTATTTCATATTAGTAGAAATGGAATTAATCGATTTTATGCTCATTTCCTAATGTGACAGAGTTGTGACATTTTGTACACTTGTGTGTTCTCGATGATAATACACTTTTTAATATTTCCAGAACTTAATTGCCAATTAATAAATTAATCGAGTTTCGATTTGGCACTTGTGGCGCCATCTGATAGTGAATTTAAAAAAAATTTAAGAGATTACATAATATTTATAATATAAATTACATAGGAAGAATAAAAAGTAGAAAATAATTAAAATAAAGAGATTCTACTCTTTAGTGCACTAATAAAAGTTTTTTTAAAATTAAATTTACTATCCCTACGTCTTGTTGCACTATTAAACGATTCCAGGTTGTTTCACATCTAAAATAATGCGATAAAATAAGACATGAGATATATTTTCAAATCCGGGGTTGTCTCTCAAAATCATACGGCTACTAGTCACAATAATCGACCTTAAAGTCTAGTCGATCACAAGGCTTTATTCAACGTATTGCCCTCAATATCAACAGTATAAAGATCTGCACAGACTTACGGGCCTCGGTGACATATTTACGGATCCTATATAGTAGGGAATGAAGTCGCTTCTCATTGGCTCTCAGCGTCACGTGACTCGGCTTGCTTCTTAGTGATATCATAGCAAAGCGTTTAGGCGGAATTTTAACTATTATTTTGTCTTTCATTATCGCATCATGGATAAATCAAAACTATCTTCTAATTATGATTATTTGGATGTTTCTCAAGCAAATGAAGTATACTTCTTTAGAATAAAACAAATAAAGGACGTACTTTCAGCAATGGTAAGTACTGCTTAGCTTCACGACGTCATTTAGAAACAAGCCAAGTCACGTGACGCTGAGAGCCAATGAGAAGCAACCCTACTATGTAAGATCCGTAAATATGCGCCTAGGTGGCCTAGTGGCAAGGTTTAGGCTTCGAAGCCGGGGGGCTCTGTGTTCGAAATCCGATTCTACTAAAGATCCGCCGTATATAGTTCCTGTCGCACACTCAATCATAAGTAGACTGACGTAGAACCAAATGTATTTTCGCTAGTGTGCTGCGGTAGCTTGGAGAGGGTGTAGAAAAAATATCTATTAAAGACAGAATAACGATAATAGAAGGAATTTATCTGGTGCGCGCAAATACAGTATCATCCAGCAAAAATTGCGGAGACAAAGGTATTAAAAACAAATTAAGGAAAGTTTAAACTGTGATAGAGATTAAAATACAATAATATTAACAAAAAACGAATGAAAAAGAACGAGGAGGAATTCATCAGTTCAATGTTTTCTTCCTTTTTTTGTTTCCAATATTTTTCGGAGTAGGTTCAGGCCTCAGAGGAAAATTTAACTTGACCTTAAAGTCGTTTTCCCTCGACAGAAAACCTATTCTAATTTTGAATCTGCATGAATGGAGGCCTCTGATGAAATGATCCATCCGATTCTTCTTCCTCCTCATCTTTATCATTCGTTTTCTGCTAATATGATTGTATTTTAATTTCTATCACAGTTCAGACTTTCCTTAATTTGTTTTTATTATATTTGGCGAGGCTGTGTGTATGTGCGAGCTCAGGTATCGTCCTGGTCATCTGATACCAGACCAAAGTTACGAGGTCCAAAATACCCCTTGGTTCTTGTGTTGCTACAAAACGGGACGTTAGTATGATTAAACTAATTGCACATACAGTGGTTGAGAAATAGAAATCTGAATTTTCTTGTCGAAATGCAAACATACCAAGATTTTTGTTCTTTATTTCTAGCAGAGTAATTAAAGTATTCTGTAAAAAAGAGCTGTGTAACATTTTTAGAAATTTTAGTTTAGTTACGTTGATCAGACAGCACACATCTCGTAAGCTTAACTCTTTAATCCCGAGACGACTTTCCTCTTCTAGCCCCTTTAAAACCTGGAGATTTTGGGAGGAAGCGACATGATTTGGACTCTCCCAACCTGGGTGATCATTTACCCCACCATCCCATCCCTTGCTATAACCTTCTTAAAGGTGCAGGTAAATGGCCTGTGGTTGGCAAGGAAAATTGGATCCCCTACCGTGCTGATCTTCTAAGCGATCTCAGAACCTCATGTCCCCTCAAAAGAAGCAAACCGTCTCAGACCGGCCTTTGTTGCTGTGAAGGAGAAATGTTTTGACCGCCCGAGACAGCCTCGTTCGGTGTGAGAGGGTTAAATCGTGATCAAATGACGAATACAGCATTAGGACACGCATGTCCCTCTCCAAACTTGTTCATCACACTAGCGAAAGACCGTTTGACCTCAACTTATGTTGCCCGATTATCTTCAGTGGAATATGGATATCCCATCTTTTGATGCCGTATCCCGGATAGCAAACAATGCTAGTCTAAAAGGTTTTATAAACCTTGTCATCAGCAAGGGTAAAGGGTTGCCACAAAGGTTTCCATGACGAGGGTTGAACCTTTCGGCAAGGTAGCGGAAAGGTTCGCTGGTCAACAAGGTTTTCAGTATAATTTCCCAAGCTTTTATTACAAGCTTGTTCCAGGCCTTTCAAAAGGTTGTTAAGAGCCCTCTTTCGGCGGACAAAATAGAACTCCCTTCCCCCTCCGAAGCTGCACTCATACAGAGGGGTCCAGCCCCCTTTTGTACCCCCTCTTCAAAGCCGTACTCCTACAAAGGGGTCCAATCCCCTCTGTTATATATCTTTTTCTGACATCATCTTAGCCCAACTTAGAGTTATCTGGAATTTCAATTAATTCGATCAATTAGGAATCTTAATTAATCAAAGCTTGATCATTAATTTCAATTAATCTAATTTTTAATTGAACTTGTACAATTTCGTTGTCGATTGTGACGAAACTTCTCATTCCCGCATTCATAGAGTTGGAAGGCAAACGCAATAACCACAATACCGGACGGGACTACACACGACGAGACAGGTGGTTCATAAAAAGCTTTCCAACGTCAATTTTGCGGCAATGGTGTCCGGAACGGTTTGCGCGGAAATGCTTTCGCGGACAACCTATGGAAAGTGAAATGGCAACCTTTCCGCAACCTTCTTTTCTATCTGGAATCCGCATAACACCGAATTCCAAAGGGTCGAGTTATCAAATAAGCAAAATAGGTATTTTCAGCGTAATTTGATTTGTATATTCACAAATGCCGTGCATTCAAACGTATTCACTTTAACTCTCTGAATCCTAAGACCATTAGAATAAGGGACCTCAAAATATTAAAGCTTCCCAGTTCCTCTTCCTATGGTAAGGGAAATTCACTGCCCCCTCAAAAACCACAATGATAGCTGAAACACCCTGAATTCAAACCCCTCCCCCCTTTTCCCCAAACCCATCTGGGTGAGCCCTGTAATGAAGAAAGCGCGCGCCACGGGTGTGAAATAAATCACACTTAACGAAAGAGGGTGGAAATTTAACAGTGATTCTCGGACGTTTCGGGCGGTCGCCGTCTTTTGTTTGAAGGGACGTTTCAGACCTTCCCTTATCGATAGAGTTAGACCAAGCATTATTTTTAAATTTCAGAAGATTATGCTTAGGATTTTTTCATGTTTTCAGATAATTGTAGTTTATGTTTTGTTTTTTGTATTGGTTTATTCAGTTAGCTGATTGACTCACATATGTATCAAGAGTTTTGGGAAAATTTGTTTTAGAGTATTTATATCGTGTTAAAATTTTTGCAATTTTTTTTAATGTTTTGTTTAAAATTAGACTAAAATTTAAATCTTAATTTTTTTTCTATGCGAGATACTGAAAAGTGCTCTCTTGCAGGTTACTCACGATTAAATGTTTTGTTATTTTAGTTTGTCAGAATATTTGTTGCTTAGAATCTGATAATTATAGATATTAAATTAAAACCAATGAAAAATATCTGGTTTTAGACGTTGTGAGGATCCTGGACAGTTGCATTGCATACCGGGCTTAATTTAGTAAATTTAGTTTAAAATTAAATTTTTTATTTTTTCCATGTGGGATATTTTAGCGAGTTCTCTTGAAGGTGAACCACAATTAAAAGTTTATTTCATTTTGTAGTAAAATTTGTTGCTTAAAGTCTGCTAATATAGAAATCAAATTAAAATCAATAAAAAATATCTGGTTTGGGAAGTTGTGAGGGCCCTGGATACTTGTATTCGATTAATTCAATAAATTTTGTTCAAACTTAGTTTAAGATTTAAAAATTTTATTTTTTTCTATTCGAGATATTGAAACGAACTCTCTTAAAGGTATCACACAGTTAAATGTTTTATTACAATCTTAATATTTGTTACTTAAAATCTGCTAATACAGATATTAAATTAAAATAAATTAAAAATATCTGGTCTCGGGAGTTCTGACGACCCCGAAAACTCACATTGCCTAAGGGACCCACCAGGGTTTAATCCGGTCCCATGTAAAGGATCGGCCCATCGCAGAAAATATTTCGGTTTCGGATAAACAATATCAGAATTTTAATCCGTATAAAACAGTATGAAGATTTGCAATAAAATTAAATTGGACAGTAATATGTCAAAGAGCCTTATTTCGGTTTCAATAAAATTTTAGTGAAAGGAGTCAGCATAATATGGTTAACATTCAGACTTACCTCTGGTGGTTCATAATCTGTCAGTATAGTGTCTAATTTGATTTCTTTTCTCCAGGCTATATGCTAAAAGCAAAAAGAAAAAAAAGTTCAATTTAAATAAGATTGGGTTATGCTTGAACATTGTGAGCCGATGGTGCTACGTGCAACACATTGTTACAAAGGTATAAAGTCATTTCCCTGAGATGCTAGTCTTGGCGACAAACTTAGCGACTTGGCGATAAATTTCGCGACCTTGGCGACCATTTTGGCGACTTGTCGACAAAGTTGGCGATTTTGGCGACAAAGGGAATTTTCTAGAAGGACCTCGAACTTTCAACCAATTTCTACTGGTTTCACGAACCTTCTCCAGATTACGTCACTTCCTACGTAATGAAGTCACTTCCTGTTGAAAAGTATAAAGGCAAGCTCTCAAGCGAAGAAGAGTCAGTTGGAATTTGATCAACAAGCAAGCTGGTGAGCTAATAAGAAACCTTTGAGCTCTGTGTTGAGATTTATTGGTAGTCTCTGTTGTGAATTTTTACTAGTGCTGTCTTAATAGTTGTGCTACGTTTCTTTGCTTGGAATATTTGTAAAATAAAGAGCTTTATTTTTGTAATTCTGCTTATTGGATTGCATTCACGTACACCCACAAGACAATATCTTGTTACCCACGCTACAATATCTTGCAAAGAACGACACTCTTTCTCCATTAATGTAGCAAATATTTATTTTATGAAAATATCTTTTTTTAAATGTGTTCAAAGAAGCTAAGTATGCAATATTTTGGTACAGGAACTAAAGAAGAGTTTGATTAACATTTCAAAATAGAAAAATTCTGTTGACGGGGCGGTTATTTCAAATGGAATGAAAAATAAAATCTTTAATGTGTTACGTAATCAATCGCTCACAATTTTCATCACATATCTTTGCACTTAAAATTTGTGACTGTTGCTTTTAGTTTCGCAAGGCAAGTCTAAAAACTCCAATCAGTATGAAACGCTTACATAATCTTACATAAAGATTATTTTCACATTTAAAAATATATTTGCTTAAACTCATTTAATAGTTTCACTGGACGCAGTGGAACGTTCGTGTAAATAAACCTAAAAACAAAAATCAATAAAAAAATGATTATTTACCTTGCTGACGTGACAACTCTCAAAAAATATTAAATATGTAAACGGGGAAGATACCTATATGGATTAATCAATCCAAAATTTCTGCGTGATATATAATTTCAGTTTAAATGTCATCGTTTATGTGTCGTTGTGTTTTTTGAGTTTTGAGTTGTCGCATATATTTGAACGAAATATACATTGACAAAAATTCCAGAGAAATATTTTTCTTATGATGTGGATATTATCACTATTGGATAATGTATAGGTGTCCATAAATTCTTATCAGTTATCGGGGCTTCCTTACCATAACTTTTGATTAAAGAACACGAAGATAAATAAATTACATATTCGTAAAGTGCAACTCAAAAAGTTTTTGTAATAACACAAAGAAAGTTAAGTAATATCCGTATGGCAGATTTTCGCTGCTGGTAACTCATCGGCAAAGGGCAAGAAATTGAGTTTCGTTTGGAGGCGTTACGTGTCACTAAAGAATGCCATGTAGAAACTACTTAACTTTGTTTATGTGATTAAAAACCTTTTTGAATCGTACTTCACGAATATGTAATTTATTTATCTTCGTGTTCTTTAATCCAAAGTTATGAGGTAAAGAAACCCTGACATTAGAGGACTCTCTGTATATTAGAGTTGTTTGTGTATAGTGTTGACAAAGAAATTTATTTTGATTTGCGTCTTAAAAAATATTTCTCCGGTGATATTTGACATTTTATTTTGAACAAGCAAACTTTATACCAAATTCACTGTCTTCGTTTCGGTGTATTATTTTTCTTTAAATTATTATAATTAAATTGGGTTATTAGGAACCATGCATAAAGAAGACACATGTGTTGAAATGAAATTTAGTAAGATGGGGTATCAAAAAGTTTCGAGATTATCTATGTTGTAAAGAAAAGGGCTATTTGCCGATCCGGGCAAGATAAGAATGACTAATTTTAAGTTCATGCTACTCATACTTCACCACCATAAGGATATTACTAGCGTTCCACATTTCTAGACACTAAAACCTTGCACAGTGAAGTCATTGCTGCCATTTCGTTGTTAGTTAGATGGTGTTCATGTCCTTTGGCTGACGTATTGAAATTTTCAAGATCTTCAACGTATGATCTCGTCGACTAAACAGCTAAGATATTGGTTATTCTTTGCTATGAATGACCTGCATTAGACTATAAATAATTTAACCGTCATTTTCGTTGCCGTCCCGCGATTTCTAAGCTGGGTCTAAAAAATTTAAAAGATGTATAGTTAAAATCCACATTTCAATATAGGTCCATATTTTTAAAAAAACTTACCATTAAACAATAATTATTCCTTTCATACTTAA
This sequence comes from Araneus ventricosus, assembly GCA_013235015.1. NCBI lineage: Eukaryota > Metazoa > Arthropoda > Arachnida > Araneae > Araneidae > Araneus > Araneus ventricosus. Next base: position 7,019 of record BGPR01036465.1, read on the forward strand.
AAACAGCAATTTATTTTGAGAAGTTATATTAAATTCTTAAACCTTGCTTTTTTCTGTTTTTAATGGTCATTTTCACGCTCTCCTCTTTGCCAGCATACTTGGAGGGGGACAATCTCGATAACCCCTCGGAACGACCATGATTTTGGGATTTCAAAAGTAGTAACACATGTTCTCGCGAAAGTACAAGACGCACAGCTACCGATGCACACAGTACGATGTCTTCTGTCATACTGAATTATGAACATCGGTGTGAATGTTTGTTACGGGCTTTTTATTGCTGTCTATTGATGTATTACAGTAATACCGTTTCGAAACTTTTTGAAACCACCAAGTGTTAGCTTCGTTTACCGATGCACCTTCTTAAGCGGAAATCACGTGGGTTGGAGAACGGAGTAATCATAGGGTAAAATGGATTCGCGACTTATATAAAATTTTAGCCCATGATCACGGAGTAATCATGGGCTTATTTAATAAAATATGTTTGATATGATATCACTAATTCCAATTTTTTAATATAAAAGTTGTAAAGTTTTGTGAAACTTACGAGCTAATGGATTTATTAGTAGATATTGGATTTATTCTAAGAAGGAGCTGGTTTGCAATAAGTGTGAAATTATGCACTGATTCAGTAGAGTACTCGTAGCTGATAAACCAACTAACCGACACGTTCTTCATGTTTCTAGGCACTCAGCCCACTTGAATATTTACGAAAATTTCGTGATATCATTTATGAAATTTCAATTAGTCATTCTTGTGACAAATTGTAAATTTATTTACTCTTGTTTCATATCTTTAAATGAAATCTAGTGTTCGACAGCTACTTTCATGTTGTGAAAGATCGATAGATAGATTCCGGAATTCATCTGCATGGCCTCTCTATACGTTCTGATACATTGTTAAATTAATTACTCTTGTGATAGGCTCTGCATTAGTAAATTTAACTCTTTCAATAATTTAATGTTTGGCTACAGTTGGCGATGGTTGATCGGACGGTTGGCGCAACTCCTTGCTAGTGTAGGGTTGCTTTTTGTAAACGAGTCAGTTTGAGTGAGATGAGATGCTTAGGCCTAGTTGTGGTCATTATTTTTGGAATAGCTCTGGCTGCTAAGTGCAACGTGCCGCACTGTATCTTTTATGTGTGTTGTCTGTCTTATATGTGCCTACACCCGCATAGAATTATTTTTCTAAAACCAGGTGTCTTCATTTCAAAAAGACAACAACACCACAAATAATTTGTGCTCCCGAATCAAAAATTGCAATATTAATAATTTAATTATAGAGAGACTTGTCGCATTTTGGATTAATTGAAGTAATGATTTCGTGAAAGCTGAAAATTGTAAGTTCATGTTCAGCACCTAATCATTTGCAAACGGTGAAAAAAATGGAATGTGGGACAAAAATGACATTTAAATTTAGTGTTATTTGGGTGTCTGAGTTTTACAAATATTTGTCAACTAAGTATAGAAAGATTTCAAAGCTGATTGCAATTTTATTTATATTCATTTTCAAACATTATACTTGATTAAATTAATAATTAAACTTGAAATAATTACAATTTAAGCAAAGTGTAAAGAATTTATACATTAGCATTTGTCCAAAGTGTATTTTTGGTTAAATATATGTCGGTGAGATATAACGGACCTGTTCTGACTTATAACAAATTCAAGATTAACAAATGAAACAAAGCTTCCACTATCAAATAACATCCGAAGGAACATTCCGTTTAGCTGCAACAAGTTTTTGGATATGATCATAAAATATTCTGCGTTTCATATTAAAATTCATGAAATAAAATATTCTTACTTTTCTCAGCATAATTTCAGCTAGTCCAAGATTAAAATCTCGTGCTAAAAGAAAGTGGAAATCATGTTAAAAATATGAGATGCACAGTACACATGTGCTTTCACTTTTTTTATGAGTGTGCGTCCGTACATTTTTGTTTCTATCAAAATATAAAGATATGATTTCACCTAAGTCACGGAGGAATGATAAAACTGAAAAAGTACCTTTAGCGAATCGATAGCACAGAGAAACATCTTCTAGCATTTTTGGAGTCATTTCGTTGATTGTTCGTCTTCTCAGCTGGAAATAATCAAACAGAAGCAAAGTATAAGGTGTGCCCAAATAAGAAGGAGACTGCAGTTCTATGTAGATAAATTTTAATAACAATATTCTAATTACAGTTCATGTGGAACAGTACAACTATAAATAATCGCCATTGGCATTGATACACTGATCCCAGCGCGTAGGAAGGGACTGGATGGCTTCAGTGTTGAAGCTCCTGAGTCAGGCAAACACCCATTCTCGCCGTCTTCTGATTCTCTGACAGATGCTTGAGCACCCACTGTGCACAAACTTTGCCATAACCATGCTTTTTGTGCATTAAGTGATGCACAGTTCCTTTGCTTATCGACAGTTCAACAGCAACTTCATGTGTGGTGATCCGACGATTCTGCCGTATGAGCTCATCCACATCCGAAATCCTTCCACTGTTGGTCACAACTTGCGCCTGCCCAGGGAGTGGCAAGTCCTTGATGTTTACGCGTCCTGCCTCATAACGCTGACACTACCGGAATATGGTGCACAGTGCGAGGCAATTCTCTCCGTACACCTCTTTCATCCTGCGTTAAATTTGTGAAGCATGCTCTCCTTCTGCGCGAAGAAATTGTATAACTGCTCTTTGTGCTGATCTGGAGGAATCCATCATGCAACGAACTGCGGAAACAACTTTCCAGAAATGAGGATATTGATGCGAAGCCGTTAACTACGCAGGCGCAACTGGGAATACCACCACGTCATCTACCGACTAGCACATTAACTCACTGGTATTTGATACAACGCCGATTCAGCTAAGGTCTCCTTTTCATTTGGGCACACCTTATACTTTTCAAGTTAAAAGACACAAAATCTATAGAACAGAAAACATGCCAATGTGTTTGGCAGGTATTCAACGTTTTAACAGGATTCGGCACCTTTTTCAGAATACAGGGAATGCTTTTGTACTTCCTTGTATCCGAAGAAATTATTTTCAAGACGAAATTACCTTTTTTTTACTTTTCTAAATAGGATTTAAGTTTTTTATTTGAAGAGTGTGCAGTTTTTAACTGAAAGCTTTTTTACGTCGTTTTTTTATACGTATGCAAAATTGTACTTTAAAGTGAAGACCGGAAGAGTGATGTTTACATTTTACTGGGCATGATCTAACAAAGAACTCCGGAAATGCGTTCGTATGACTCATTGCTTGACACCCCTTTCCGGCGTAAAATCGTCCAAACGTGGTGGTCTCGGAATCCGTTGCTGAACAGTAATTGACATGATGAATAAAAGACCCGTTTTGAAGTGGCATGAAAGCTCTTTGAGAACGGTTTTTTGAATCGTATTCAGTTGACGGGATGGATTCCTGAGCTCATATTTAAGCCCTGCGTCCTTCCATTCCAATTCAGTGAGAGGGCTGATTTAACGTATATCTAGTTCACATACAAGGGGGACCTTCGGTAGAACTGCCTCTTTAACCCTGGATCGGCGCTTCGGAAACCAAGCAACTATTGACCCCAAAATATTCATCGGAAAATACCCTTTAGACTTATGTTTTAACTTTTTAATTATTTGCATTAAGGTTTCCGAACACGTTGAAAAATCAATTTTCGACCAAAATTCCCATTTTTTAATTTTTGATGTTTTGGACAGATCATTCATTTACCTTTACCTTTCTAAAACATATTTACTTTTGTTGGTACGTTAATTAGAAGATGAGATATTAATTGTTTTATAGCAAACCGAAAACCGGAAGTGGGCGTTTAAAGAGAGAGAAACCTGTCATAAATTCTTTTAAACTGCATTTCTTCAAGTTAATATGATGTTAGTATATTTTTAGGATTATTTTTTTAAAGTTTAGATACTTAATTTAAGCGCGTGGCAAAACTAAAACTTGATTTTTCTCAAAATTAGATTTTATGCATATTTTTCACACTTCAAACATGATAACTTAAGATATTATCATTCGATTGTTCTGAAATTTTGTGAACACTTTCTTCAAATATTTCTCTACTGAATGTACTAGAATAATATATATTGTAACAATGTTTTTTTAATTATGGTCTTTTATTTGAAAAATGACATAAAAAATTGCTGAAAATCTTATAATGATTGTTGGATTAGATCTAAAATTCTTATTTATCCAAAGAATGTTAAGATTCTAGTACAAGCACTAGTCCATAGTATGTAGTTTATTTTAGTATTAGTTTTATTTGAATTATTACAGAAGTTTGACCTTTAGCATGTTTGAAGTTTTTGGGAATTTCCTCTAAAAAGCAGCAGAAATTCAAGATTTTTGTAAATTTGAAATAACATATACTCAAAAATCATACTCTAATATTAATATTTATTAAATTCGAATCTAAAATACACATTTTGGTGTTTCTATTTCACAATTTAAAAAAAGTGCTCCGAACGTGTTCGGATACCAAGTTTATTTTGGTACAGTAGAATTAAGAAATATACATAGCTTGTGACGTCAATTATTACTACAATTCTACGAAAAGTATATCATATTCCTTATAAAAAGACTTTAGATTTTTATTAGGATTTTTAACATAAATTAGAATGTTTGTCATTAATGTAAAACGTTCTCCATCTCATCCATATAATTTCAAATAATTTTACTGAGTCCAGGTGTTCTTTTCTACAATTGTATAAGCAAATAACTTTAAAAAATCATCTTTTATAGAAATAAATAGCTGAATAGAAGTAAAATTGAATACCTCTTCAATCATTTTCTTTTCTTCATCTGTGATGCTATCCATGGTGATAGTGTTCAGAACAAACAAACTTCTATGAAAAAAAAAACATTTCTGGAATTATGTCTGTCTCTCAGTTTGTGGACACGATAATACACAAACCAAACGATCAAAGCGAATTAAATTTGGAGTATAGTCTTCACAACCAAATATAATTTTTCAGGAAATCCGTCAACGAAAAGTCTGTGCACGTATACGTCCGTCTGCATGAGACCAGGATTGCTCGAAAACAGAAACGAGCAAGACAGATAAATATCGCATCACTAGGGGGCTCTGTCCACTGCTTGCTGATGCTCCACAACCCT
>BGPR01036466.1:0-15526 GCA_013235015.1 Araneus ventricosus
CGGTAGTCATATTTTTCGTAATTAGGATTGTCTTTTTTGTAATTGTTTTTTATGAACTGTTTAAAGTTGAAGTATATTGACCATTTCCATTCGGTGAAGAATTGCACTGGTATATCGAATTTGGCGGCAAGTTTTAGGCAAAAGTTAACCAAATCATTAAGAAAACTTTTGAAATTGTTATTAATGGAAATCTTGAAAATAGGACAGAATTTTGTACCTTTGATCATTAGTTCCCTTAGTTCTTTATTGTCAATAATGTCTAGGTTACCGGTTAAAATGTGTTTATGGAAGGGATCTATGTATTTATTATATTCTTCTCTATTGCAAAGGCATTGAATGTTATTTCTATTGATCCTAAAGTCTTTACAGAAGGAATTGTAGTTGAAGATCCTTCTACCAATATTTGTATCATATTTAAAGTATTTGTAAACAGCAATATTTTTGATTGGAAAAAGATCCGTAAATTCTTGGAGTACTGCATTGAATTTAAATTGGTCTTAAATTGGATTTTTAAAGTTGATAGTCATGTAAATTATTGTTTTTTCTTGATGTTTGTTCGGCGATTTGGCAATTCTTGCTTTATATAGATCATTAATAATAAGTAAGAAGTGTTGATTATATGTTTTGAATATTTTCGAGAATCTTGCAGAATTTGTTTTCAGTAGAGAAAATTAATTTTTTTGACCTGTCTATAGTTAAAATTCCTATTAAAATCGTCTTCAATTTCTTTTAGTTCTTGATATATTAAATTATAAATATCTTCATTGGATAATTTATTGAAATTCTTTCTATTTTTTCCACTACCCCTGCAACCTCTTTTGTTATTGCTTCCGCAAGTGCTCAAAAGTTGTGATGTAGTGCAGTTTTTAATATTGATCATTGTATTTTGAAAAAAATCGTTTAGTCCGTATGGAGCAATAGTTTTAAGTTTTAGCATGTAGAAATTTTCTCTTTCTAATCTGGTAATTTTGTCTGGGATAATGTCAAGGATATAAAGTGAGATTTTACTAAAATCGTGTTTATGGAAATGGTTAAATTCTATATTAAATTTTTCCGTGTTTTTATACAGTTTAATATCTGAGCGGTGTGCATTAATCTTTAAGTTAAGTGAATTGCTCGTCCCTATTAAGTCCTACGTAACCCATTTCGCAAAAGCCACATTTTAGATAGTAAATTACATTAAAGGTCTTGCATCCATATTTAATAGTGTTATCAGACGAGATGAGACTTTTGTCAAAGGGGGGGGGGGCAAGTTTTACATCTAGAATCATTGCATTGTTTAACTTTACAACCAAAAGAATTACTTTCATAAATATAGCTGAATTTATTAGAAGAAAATGGGATGTCGGGGTCGCATGATATCGATCCAAGGTGGCCCCCCGAAGCAACCGAGCACTGGACTTCTCTGAAGCGAGTGAGTCCATCTTGCCAGTCTCTAAAGATTCAAATAACTTCATTTCATAAAATAAGAAGGACCCGAAGGCAGAGAGTAAAATGAAGGCATTGTGCGCTAAAAAGCTGCAACATGAGCATTCGGTAACGAATATAAAAGAGGCAAAACATAATAGAAAAACAACAAAATAAATTACAAACATTTCATAAATATAAATATCAAATTCGAAAGAATATGAAAAAAACGAATTGAAAGTATATCCGAGTAAAGACAAAAATGCGAATAGTAACAGATGGAAAAATATATAAATATATCACATACACAATGAATGCGCTAAAAGCTGCAAGTCCAAAAGCGCTGTGGTAGATAGAGTATAAATCGAAAAATGAAAGAATATAAAATGTGAAATGAAAAACGCAATAAAAGCACAATAACGTTTCTTCAGGGGATGAAGTTATTGTGAATTGCTAAATATAAAAGTTTGATATTTTCTTGCAATCAGTTATGCCGCAAGGCCTAAAACACTGATTTTCATCCCTAATGCCAAACCAACGAATTTAAACAGAATTACGATGTGATAACATTAGAGAAAAGTAAGAAAAAATATTTTGCGTACCAGAAGGACGGATGTTGACGTGGCAGTGTATGCGGAGGATCACGGTACTGACTGGCGTTGAAGGGGTGTGAAAGGGTGTCAAATAACAGTTTTCGCGCTTAACTTTGGCTGTTGCCAGGGGAGTGTAGTATGTTGTGAACGATGAAGATTAAATGGAAGAGCGATAACGATAGATGTTATTGTGCTTTTATTGCGTTTTTATTTCAAATTTTATACTCTTTCTTTTTTCGATTTATACTATATATATATATAATTTCGTTGATATAGTCATTAAGTAATAAACAAGCAGAGTGCAGCACTAATTTTCATTTATTAATCAACGGACGGCGGATATACGTAAATCTCATACGAGGTTTACAAGACAAAAGAGAACGAAAAATCCCTGCCTTCTCTGAGATAGGGGATTAACATATAGACACGTGGTAAAGTGAAGGGAATATTAGCTATATTTTTGGCAAGTTACTCAAGTGTTTTAGGGAAAAGAGTGGCGCCGACAAGACACTGAGTCATGATTTCTGTGAGCGCGTGGAAGCGATTTAATTATTCTTTATTAATAAATATGTCAAAATGAGTGATTTAATATACCTCCAGGGGGAGTTCCATTCATTTCGTTTCATTTCCCGCCTTCCTAAGGCGGGAAATGAAACGAAACTGGAGTTTAAGAAAATTGATTTTGGAATAAATTAGTATAATTAATTAATCACATACTATAATTAAGATTTTATTAAAAAATATAATATTAGAATTTCAAGTAAAATTAAGTGAGATTATCACAATTTACCCCCTCCGCAAGACGCGTGTGTGCTCCAGGGCCCTTGGCACACCCCGTATCTTACAGGTATGTCCAAGTAGGAAATTAAAATTTAAATTTGGACTAGAAATGTTATAGAATTTTCCCTTCACTTTATCGGAAACATGAAAATAATCTTCAACAAGGAGACAAGAAATGAATAATAATAGACATATAAACAAATAATTATGTGTATGAAACCATTTACGTAAAACATGAATAACACAAAAAAATACCTAAAATACAAAATTCTTGTAAAATAGATCTTTAGATGGCATAATTCTTTGGTATTGATAGCACAGTTTTGAAGATCTAGACTACTGTAAATAGGAATGTTGAATACACTGTCTCTATACAATATCAAGAATTCACAACTTTAAAAATATCAATATAGTAGGACTGAACACTAAAATAGGAAAATGAACAAATAAGATTCAAAATATTGTTATATTATAAAATACGAACAAGGAAACAAATTTTATAAAAGGTGTAAGTTTGTTTGTGTATTTGTGTATAAAAAAAGTTTCTGTTCTGTATTGTCTTTCAGTTCTTTAGACTTAGTGACTTTGGGTTTACAGAATCCCATTCAACCACTAAGGACATAGGTAATAATTCAATTCTCTCCCTACTTCCACCAAAGAGTACTCACTTCTTCAAAGATGAAAATAGAGTATTCAGGATGAAACCAGGAAGAAAAGTGAACTGAGTTGGAAGGTCGACCCTGTCTCACAAATCATAAGACTACTTGTTTTATTTTTTATTGTGACAACATTTCACAATAACTTCGAGGAAAAACAAAAACATTTAGAATGGAACCGGTGGATCAACCAGACAAAGAAAAGCAAAAAGAGGGAACTTTTTTATGTGTAGAGATACTTTTTATTCGTGACTCAATTTTAATTCTTCAGGGGAATAATAAATTCTTAATTTTGAAGCGTGAACAATTTCAGTAGGTTTTTTATTTAAAACATTTGGTTTGGTTTTTTAAAAGTTAACATCTGAATTTTTCTACTACTTCATAGGGACATGAAAAAACTGGAGATAATTTTCTGCGATTCGAATAATTAAATTCCTCATGCATTACATTGTCACCAGGTTTAAAAAGAGAGTCAATGAAACGAGCGCCATATTTAATTTTGTTCTTATCATGATATTTTATTGTATTCTGTGTTGCCAATTTCCTAGCTTCTTTAACTGGAGGGTAAAATTTATTTTGAGTTAATCGAGGGGAACAGCGTAAAGTGCTAAATAAAAAATACACAGGAGGAAATTTTGTGACTGAGTGAGGCGTTAAATTATACTCATTGATAATTTGTTCCAGAAGTTTAGTACAAGGAATTTTGGTAGGAGAAGAATTTTCTTTACGTTTTAATTTGGTTACAAAGGACTGATTCACTCGATCATACTTTCCATTTCTTTGGAGATGATGAGAAGTTTTTTTATAAGTGTTTGACATTGTAATTTTAAGGAAACGTTTGAATTTTGACGAGGTAAAAACACCGTTTCTATCACTTCGCAATTTAGTCGGTACTTGAATTTGGAAAACTTGTTTTAGACAATTAGCATAAGTTTCTGTTGTTTCACTTTTGGGAGGGAAAGCCCAAACATACCGAGTTGCATGATCAATTATTAAGTGCAGATACTTTTAGTTGAATTATAGTACACTGGTGTAAAAAATAAAGGAAAATTTCGTAAAATGCGAGAAATTTGCAATTAATACGATAACTATGCTTCGAAATCAGTTCTGGCGAATCGTGTGACATTTAATCGAGTATCATACACAATTTTCAGTGAAGATTCGGTCACGAGGGCAATTAGGGGGACCAGCAGAAAGGGATGAAGGCGAAAATGGAGTTTGACCCATTCTGTTTCACAGAAAGCTGAGAAAGCTTTTATCGAAGGTTATGTTTTAATGTGCATAATATTTATATGCCTTTTCGTAAGCATAGCACAAATATTCGGGAAGATATAAATGTTTCTTTAAAAAATCCCAAATTTTTCCGCATGTGTTTTGATTATAAGATGCGGAGTTTTCATTCAAATTATTCGTAATTATCAGAACACTTGACAATATGTTACAGAAGTATTGTTTTAAACTTTGAAGTAAATACGTTGAATATTACAGGAAATATGAGTGTTTGTACTTAATAATTTTTTACTGCGCATGTGCGAGACGCAGCGGAATTTTTCTTTCATAATTTCAAAGCCAGATATATGTAGTGTTGAAAAAAAATTAATTCCTTCTCTTCGCCATTTTTTTTTATCTCCGGACGATAGCTTATAGTGGTCCCCCTCCCACTCTGAGTTTTTCTGCGAATTTGCGGGAGGGTCTTTAACCCCTTTTGCGCGTTTCGTTGGAGGCTCGGAGAAAGTTCTCGAGGAGTAGTGTCCCGGCTGTGGTTTGTTGACCAATGGTCTTTGAGTTGGGGACTTCGAAAAGAGATTTTTTTGGGTTGCTAGGCAGATCGGAGTTTGGACGAAGGCAGACCGGATGTAGGGATTGAAAAGTAATTTTGACCGGGAGCCCTCGGGTTCGCCGCGGATCGAAGAGATGTCGTAAGTGTTGGGTTTTTTTCGCTAAATAACGAAAACTTTGAGGCCCGAAGTAACTTGATTCATGATTGTCTGTTCGTCAGACAAATTTGGTGACATTTTGCGCAGAATTCAAATAATTGGTTACTTGAATAGACCTGGGTCTTAAAATAAAGTTAGCCCTGGAGCTGAAAGAATATCAGTTGTAAATTCGCAATCTTGACCGGAAATGCTACTTATCCGCTGAAATTAGTTTTAAAAGGAAATCGTAGTTTAGTCCACGTAAAAGGACCGAATAATCATAAATGAAACTTTTTGATAATTTGTATTCACTTTTGCCAAGGCAAAATTGGGTAATAAGAAATGTGTTTGACGCGGAACTGTATGTGTGAAGATGGGCTTAATTAGTATGCATAAGCAGAGATTAGACACATTGAGTATTCTCGGTTTGTGCTATTAGCTTGAATTTGTGAGATGGTGCAAATGAAATGTTTATTGTTTGAAAGAAAAATTGATTCATTATTGTTTCGTGTCATGGAATGATATGTAAAATTTGATGAAATAATTAATACTTTAATCAAGATAAATTGCAAACGAATGATGTGTTGTTAAAAGTAATTGTCTTTTTTTGTATTATTGATGAAATATTTTGGTGTGATGAATAGCTTTCTGCATTGAATGACATTTTTTTTATGTGAGTGTGACTGTGCAATATGCACAAATACATCATTGCCATGAAATAGTGATTTTTTTTAATTGTTTATTTTTAGTCAAGATGTTTGCGATATTGCGTTTTTTTTTTCAGCAAATGGCTGAAATTATGCTGTTAAATTATGTTACATAAATTTCTTTTATAATTCTCGCAATACCATAAAATAAAGATAGCTAATCCAAAGTAAATGCCTGAATGATTGTCTCTTAAAAATATCTGATTGAAGTATATCATGCAAATGTTTGATTGATGTATCTCTTAAAATTGAATGATGTTCCTCATGCTGACAGAGCTTCCTTAAGGCATGGCCTGGTTGAACTCTGGGTTATAGAACAAACACAACGCGATTATTGCTTGACTTCAGAAGTCAGGCCTTCTTTATGTATAATAAAATATAAATAAAATTAAGATAAATACCAAATTTTCATTACGACATATATAGAGCAACTTAATAAAAAATTCCAGTTGAATCCCGCTAAAATTCAGAAACCTGTCGGCATTTCAGTGAGGTGAATTTAAATTTCTCTTTGAGAGAAGCTAAGTGATGAGGGTTCTTGTACAAACTAATATTTTTTAAATTTGAATCTTCGAACAGTAACATTGATTTTAGGAAAATTGATATCATGAATACCACCATCATGTACACTTATAAATTAAATACATTATTTAAATTGCATTTCTTCGAATACCATTCGAATATTCAAGTTTAGAAAATATCAGTTTGTTCAAGAACCGTCATCATTTAGCTTCTCTTCAAGAGAAATTGAAATTCACCTCACTGAAATGCCGATATCCGCCTGAATTTTAATGGAATTCAATAGGAATTTTTTATAAAGTTGCTCTATATATCTGGATTTGAATTTATGAAAGAAAAATTCCGCTGCGTCTCGCACATGCGCAGTAAAAAAGTATTTAGTACAAACACTCATATTTTCTCTAATATTCAACGTATTTACTTGCAATTTTAATATCATACTTCTGAAACATATTGTCGAGTGTTCTGCAAATTTCGTATAATTTGAATGAAAACTCTGCATGTTATAAGCAAAACACATGCGGAATAATTTGGGATTTTTTAAGAAAACCTTTTATATTTTCCCGAATATTTGTGCTGTGTTTATGAAAATACATTTAAATATTGTGCACATCAAAAATAACAATTGATAAAAGTTGCATCTCGTTATCAGCTTTCTGTGAAACAGGATGGGTGAAACTCCATTTTCGCCTTCATCCCTTTCTGGTGGTCCCCCTAATTGCTCGCGTGACCGACTCTTCGCTGCAAAATATGTATGATACTCGATTGAATGTCACACAATTCTCCAGAACTGATTTCGAAGAATAGTTTTCGAATTAATTGCAAATTTCTCGCATTTTACGAAATTTTCCTTAATTTTTTACACCAGTGTAGTTAAATCCTCCAACAGTATCGATCGTAAGATATTCAGAAGGTCAATCTATGGGTGGCACAGTCAGGTAAAAGACCAAATCTTTTTTGCCTTTGCTTTTTGTTTAATTGACAAACATCACAGTGTTTCACAAATACTGAAATATCCTGGTTAATGTGAGGCCAATAGTATAGAGGAGTAATTAGATTTATCATCTTTGGAGTACCCGGGTGCCCAAATTGTTCATCAGCATTATCCAAAACTTTTCGCCTTAGCGAGAAAGGTACAACAATTTTAAATAAATTTTTATTTTTAAGGACGAGGAAGCCATTGATTTTCTTATATTTAGAATTATCCAAATTGTCTAAATTTTGATGTGTCTTTATCTAATCTAATTAAAGTAAATGTACAGAGTGTTGGATATATTGGGCAGTAGGATGCCTTGATAACATATCAGCTTCAACATTTGCTGCTCCCTTTAAATATTTAACTTCATAATCGAACATGCTTAATTTTAAAGACCAACGGACCAATCTTCCCCTTAAATATTTTACATTCTTAAGCCAAAAAAGGGCAGCATGATCAGTATGGATTATAAATTTTTTACCATGTAAATAATAATAAAACTTATCAAGGGCATCTACGATAGCCAAACATTCCAATTACGTGATGCAATAATTCTTTTCATAACTACGTAAAGTCCTACAATGATATGACACCGGATGAAGATTACCAGAACTATCAGGCTGTTTCAAAATTGCCCCAATTGCCACTTCTGAAGCATCATAGAACACATGAAGAGATAATTTATTGCCATACAATTGTAATACAAGTTTAGTTACTAATTTATTTTTTAACAATTCCAAATCTTCTTGACATTCTGCAGTCCAATGCCATTGTTTATCCTTCTTTAAAATTTGATTTAAAGGCTCCCTAATTTTAGCATATGAATTAATGAATTTGTTATAAACATTTACTGAACCAAAAAAACCTGAAGTTGCTTAACATTTTTTGGAGGCTGCAATTTTTTAATACTTTCAATATTATGATCATCAGGCGTGATGCAACCCTCTTTAATTTCATAGCCAAGAAAGTTGATTTTATTTTTAGCGAAAACACATTTTGAAAATTTTAGTTTTATATTTTCTTCTTCACAAATTTTGAATATTTGTTCTAAATGAGCTTAGTGTTCCTCTAAAGAATTTGAGAAAATCACTATGTTATCAAAATAATGACATGCAAAATTTGAACATTTATGTTTGCTTAAAATTCTACGGATTCTACGATTTATTGTTGCAGGGGCGTTCCGAAAACCAAAAGGAAGAACTTGAAATTCATATAAACCTTCACTTGTAATAGAAGCAATTTTTCTTTATCTTTTTCATGAAGGGGAATATGCCAATAACCTGATGCAAGATCCAAAGTTGAAAATATTTTAGCATTAGTTAATTTATCTTACAATGTGTCAATTCGTGGTAAAGGTTTAGCACCAGTTTTACAAATAGAATTTGATTTTCGATAATCGATGCACAGTCTAGTTTTTTTATTTCATCTTTCTTATAAGCCAACGTTTATTTATTTCAACTTCTTCAGCAGCTGAAGTTCTGCATATCTCTAAGAAACTGGTAAGTCTGATGTTCCATTCTAATTTTCTTTACGTCATATTTATTTTTAGAGAAGTCATGAGAATATTCTGATATAAGGGATAAGATTGGAGGGATAGTTCTTTAACAAACAAAGGTGGAAAAATTTCCTCTGAGGTATTAACTATGCCATTCTGATTACGCACTTTCTTATTCGTATTTCCTTGAATATCTAAAGACATTTGATTATTTATTTTTTATGTTGATTTATAATATGTTTTCCATTTTGTAAGATTTGATTTTTGTCACAATCAATAATAAGTTTATATACAGGGTGTACACACTTATTTTGATCCAATAGGTAATTTCTATACCCTTAGAGATAGACGTATAGTTCCAATTGGAAAGCTTTAAAGCTTTAAATAAAGAGAAGAATTATATTTTATGTTTTTTGAGTCTGTAAATATATTTCTGAAATATTTAAGAATTATAACTTTCTCTACGGTACCCCGGTCAAATCGGTCATATTTAGTAAAATATTTATGACACTCTAACATTATAAACAAAAAAAGTCCCACTCTTCTGCGACAAAAACTGAGCGAGTTATGAGTGTTTGAATTTCATGATTTTTAACCAATCAGCGGCCTCGTCGAGCAAGTGCTGCGCATTGATTGGTGGATCGTCTTCAAGACGGCTATTGAAATGATTTAAAGTGGTCTAAGTCAGCGATATTCAAAGCCCCATAACTGAGTCAGTTTTTTTCGCAGAAGAGTGGGACTTTTTAAATTTAAAATGTTAGAGTGTCAAATATATTTTGCTAAATATGATTGATAGGACCGAAGGACTGTATGAAAAGTTAGATTTCGTAAATTTTCAGGAATATTTATTTACACTCCAAAAACATATATTATAATTTTTTCCTTTATTTAAAGCATTTTTTCCAATTTAAACTATATGTCTATCTTTAACGGTTTAGAAATTAGCTATTCGACCACGATAAGTGTGGACACCCTGTAGACTACAATCTTGCAGTCCCAAAATGATATATGGTAAATGATTTTCAATGATATACAACATTATTCTATTATTTATTTAGTCAATTTGTAAATAAGCGGTACATATTTGGGTAAGTAGAAAATTGCCATGGGCTTGAATTACTCCGACAGGCCTAGTATGTTTTATCGGTAGATTAAGTTTATTGACTATATCTGCAGATTTGAGAGAAAGAGTGGATCCTGTGTCAATAACAATATTAACATTATTGAGTAAAGTACTCGACATATGTAAATGTCCCAAGTTTGAAGGACTTCGTAAAGTTGAAATGCATCCGGACACTAATAATTGTCAATGAACTGGGCCAGAGGCCTCAATTGAAGGTTTTGTCTGTCATTGGCAGTGTTATCCCTTCCATTTGTTATATGTGATGAACTAACAGAGTTTCCTGTGCATTAGGAAACCGAGTTATTTGTTATGAGTAAGTCGCATGTAAACTGTGGCTGTCTCAAAGGATATAATTGAGTCCAATGATAGGCATTAGGAATACCTTGTCTGGTGCAAATTCTATATGGAGAAGAAGGTAACCTATTTTGAAAATGAGTATTAGGATTTGGCCTAAATCCTTGATTCATAAAAGTGTTGGAACGAGGATTAGAAAAATTATTTGGACTCGAAATCGAGAAATTTTGAAAATTTGACCTAAAAAAGAGTTTTGCTGTCGAGGTACAAATGTTGGTTGTTGTCTAGGAGAAAAGTTTGGTCTTCTTCTCATTGGCGGTTCATTATTCCTAACTGTGTTTTCTTCAGGACAAAATTCCTGAATTTTTAGAAGTTCCATCGCTACAGTGAGCCATTCTGTAGGTGTATTAGGGGGTTTGGCTGTCATTTACTGTTTGCATTGGGTAGGTAACCCATCTGTAAAACCTTCTAAAATAAGCTGAGGGGAAAGACCTAATTGTCCTCCACAATTTAATTTTTCATGCAAGTATTTGACTAAATCATCATTTTTCATTAAATGATGTTGTGAAAAATCAGCAAAGTTAACTGCAATGGGTTGCAAAAAATTTTCTGTAAGAACAGAACAGAGATAATTAAAATTACAGATATTTAAGCAGTAATTGATATAGTGTGTTAGTGCAGAACCTTTCAAAAATTTAGATATCGTTTTCACTTTCCGACTTTTATTTTTATTATGTTTACTGCATGTCTCATTAAAATATTGCACCCATAATTCCATCTTCATTCCGTTTTCAGAATCAAAAGGAATTTTGTGTGGATCACTTAAATTAGTATTAATGTATTGTTCCACTACCTCAGCCAAAGTATTATCGGTATTAGAACTGCTGTCTACCGTTTCTAATTTTTATCCTTGGGGTTAGGCATTTTTATTTCTGATATAAGAATCATTCAAATCAATTAAATTTTAGCAAAACTTAAATTTTTAAACACAATAAAATGTCACTGACTTCAGTTTTCAAAAATTATCGAAAATTAACAAGTATTTAAACCTATCCAGAAGATTTAAAAAGTTTAATAATCAAGCAATTTAACTTGATACCAGAAAAAACACACTTTAAAAGAAATCATTAAAATTAAAAACTTAGGAAAATAATTATTCAGAATTATATTAGCAATAGCACTTCCAAAAAAATCAATCTGGAAATAGATGAGAATAATTCCTTAGTAGCAATTATTAAATAGCGGCCCGCACTCGCTATGACATAATGAAAAATAACTACACCCTTTTGGGTGATATTTCATGCAAACGGATTGCAAATTTTAATCACTTGATTTCTTTCACACAATTGCCACTATGACCCGCACTCAATTAGCGACAACACAAGACAAGGAAGATCATTTCGAGTAGTTTCCAATGAACACTTTTTAAAAACATCGTAGAGCTAATGTAGATCGAGGAGCGGCAACAAAGTAACGCTGAAAATATGTGGAATGGTCATCACTAGAACAACACCTGGTAGCAACATTAGGCAGTGAAGACCTTTGGGCAGACAATGGCAGATGATAAGTGCAGACTGGAACATTTGGAGAGCTGATGGTGGTTGGGCAGTGGCAGTGTCGACTTCTCTTATTGGACGACCTTTGACAAAATTAACTCAGGTATGATAATGGAAAATTAAGTCGTGTTTTAAATCATTGGGAAAAAAGTACTTTTACAATGTACGTATTTCTGAGATAAATTTCTTATAGATACGTTTTCTTATAGATATCTTTCTCCAAGATTTCTCCAGTCATAGTCCCTAGAACCCAAATCCATCTCGGGTTTAAAATTTGCTAGTAGAATAACTTTGTATGTTATTTGTAGACACTATATACAGCATAATTTTGGTTGTGAATTTGTATACAACATGTTGCAAAGGTAGGTAGAAGAACTGAGTTGTGGTTCCATCAGGAAGTAAATGTAGGAGATTCAAATATTCATTTTCCCAGTAACTCACTGTTGAAGGCAAAAGATAATTTAAATTAGACAGTTATCGTCTCATCATAACAATCAACTGCCTTAAGGGTAGAAGATTCTGACTGCTATGTTTTGAAACCTATTCTGTACCTCAGACTGCAAAGCTTTTCATCAATTTGCATTCTCGCCACTTCCCATCATCTACATACCTCCAACAATTAAAAGAGAAATTAGATGTGAAAATAGTGAGGGAGGAGATTTTCCTTCTATCATCATCGTTATAAATAATCTTCTGCTTTTAAAGTCCGTAGAGTCCTTTCACAACATGCAACATTCTTATACTCTGATGTAAGATTCCGACAGTGATTTCCCTTGTTTATGATAGAGGCATAGGTTGGATCGACAATTGGAAAGTGGGTAAATAATCCGGTATAGGGTTGGGTGATTGATATAAATATATATACTAGCAGTACGTGCATGGCGTTGTCCGTGGAATCGGGAATCAACAAAATGAAAAAAAAAAAACCGCCGACAATGACATTAAAAAGTTTTGAAAACAAAATCAAAACAAAAGATACACATTATTGATTTTCCCGCTTATTTTTTTCGCGATAAACAATATTAAAAAATTGCAACGTGAAAATGATTATTATACAGCAAGCAAAATATGCGAGATGAATAAATACTGCGAATAAGATACTGCCGAAAATAATAATCAAAGTTATTCAGTTGAAGGTCATGACGTATTCTGCGCGTCCGCCAATCAAAATTGCCAACAACGTTCGGAAGAAGTGCCGCGCGAGGAACTCTCTCCATAAAAATAACTCTCAATTGCCCAGAAAAAAATTAATTTGAAAAAACTTGAAAAGATATTATAACCGTTCTTGTTTTAAATCTGACAGAACCGTTCTAGTTATAAGCTGAAAAAAATTGAAATTAATAGTGTTATTAGAAAGTCGGATGCAACAAATTTAAATTCAAAAGTAACATCTCGATGCCAAAACTGGGTATGTTTTAAACATTTTTCAAAATTCAGTAAATTGCGTTAGAAATTCAAAACTAACTTCATTAGAACGGAAATCGCGTGCTCTTTCCATTGGTGTATCTATTTTTGTCGTACAATTATTCGAAACCATTCTATTGAGAAATTAGTGCGAAAAATCAACCAAAACAACACAAAACATTAAATAAAAAAATTCTAGATTAAATTTTAAAATTTCGGCTTCGAGGTGCATTCAGTCACCATTACGACTACCTGTGTGCCAAATTTCATGGCTGTAAGTGCGATAGAGATTCGTCTGGACATCGCAGACAAACACACACACGCACACACACACAAACATTGCCTTTTATAAGTATAGATCAACCAAAATATAACATGTTATATGTGAACATTCAGAACAAAATAAATAAAACATATAAAAAATTCAATTCAAAAGCTAAAACTTTATTAATTAAACAAACTATAAATTAAACCTCTGAGTGTTTCACACGTATTTCTACGTCGACCTTGGACTACCCCAAAAGCGGGAAACACGCAGTTCAACGTGTGGTCGGAGACACGCCGAAAGCGGTCAGCCCGGATATTTACGTCCCTTGTGAACTGTCTCTAAAGTGCGAGAAACGTATTTTTCCGAATTTCTTCCCCCTTCCTTGGTTTGACATCTTGATTGATTAGCTGGGTAGGGTAGCGGTCGACACAATGAGTGCTGATAAGAATGTACTTACTGCAAATTAGAGATACCACAGGATCCAAGACCCCACACCCCTTTGGCTTGGGGCATTTTAAAGCTATCTGCATTGAGGTCTTCTTTCAGAAAGAAGGTCAGTTTTGGAATTTTTTCTAGTTGTGTGTGTCCGAATTTGGATTCTGTATAAGTCCGGTTTAATATTTGTCAGACTGGATTGAAATTGTATTATGTTTCAAGTGTTTTCCCTGTAATACACTTATGTTATATAAGATTTTATTTCAATGGATCAATGTTTTAATCGAATTGTTAAGTAAAATAGATTTTGTTGCCCAATCTCTTTCAATACCCCATTCAAGCATAGAAAAATTTGAGAAGCCTGGGGTGATAAGAAAAGAGGGGGGTTGTTTATTTCGTTATATAACATTGAATTGAAAAAAAATAACTAAGGTTTAGGTGTGATTTTTTAAAACTATAGCAGTTTTTTTTCTAGATGAGTTTTCTATATTACACTACTTAGAATTTCTTTTAAATTCATCAAAATGAAATAAATTCCGAAAAAAAACAATTATTTTTTCAAATAATTATTATTCAATTTATTTTTTGCTCACTTTGAACAAACATTGAAACAAATGTTAAAGAAAAGGGATGAAAATTTTATTTTTTATGTTTTAAAATATTGTATTTTTGTTAGAGAAAATTTTGGTTTACATGGAAACGTAAAGCATAATATCAACTAAATTTAACGTTTCAGTGATCTTAACAGACTTTTAGTTATCTTATTAAGAGTCTGATAACATCTGCAGTTTAAGTTTATTTCAATAGTCAGTGAAAATGTTTATTTCTTTTTTAAAATGTAAGAACACAAAACCATTTCTAAGAAAATATCAATGCTTACTTCAATGATACTGTATTTATGCACTAGTTCCTTGAGCGTTATAGTTTTGCTGATATGCATTCTTCATTAAGTGATCAAATCTAAATGCCTGAATTACATTGCTTTTGGTAGCTCTTATGCCAATTGCGAGCTGAATTTTAATGGATGCTATGAGACAAGAATCCACTAATATGTGTTACAAACCTATGATGCATCCCGACACGTTATTAACGAGTTTGAAGACAGTACTTCTAATATTAATAGTAGTCTCAGGCATTGAATTATTTCCAAACTCCACCGTCACATGCTAGACAGTGTGTTTTATCACAATATCTTGTGTGTGTGCTGTGATTTGTAAGGTATAATTTTTTTAAATAAAATTCTGATTTGTATACAGGTTTTTATTTTCATTCTGAACTTTAATGGATAATAATGAGACTCTTATTTATTTTCCAAGCTGTATGATATATTTGAATTAGATCTATAATTTTATTTTTTAAGAAAAACAGTAAAGTGTAAGTTTTATGTTAGTTAAATT
>BGPR01036468.1:0-15525 GCA_013235015.1 Araneus ventricosus
TATGAATACATGGTGTCCGAGATTTTTTGGGAAACATTTCAAAAAGTAATAAAAAAACTATTGTTTGAACTACGATTTTTTTTAAATGAGAGGACATTAAAGATTTTTTTAAAATAGATAAGTCGTCGAATCGGCTGTCCAGGTGTTTGTAAATTACTACTTTTCAAAAATTTGCTTAGAGCCATTATCTGCGAAAATATAAAAACCTTAAGAAAAATAAAAGAAAGCAATTGTAGGGACTCTTGCACTCTTTAATTTGTTACTTCACACATAGTATGAAAACTGAAGAGTTTTCGAGATATTCAAGAAAAACTAAAAACCGAAACAAGATAGCGCGCTTCGGCTTCTGCTGAACGGTAGCATTGCGAGTGGAAATCTGTCACCGGTGACTGAAACTGAACTATCAAATTAGATTACCCCTTCTCTGCTATCTCTTAACTATGTTACCGGCAAAGTTTGAAATCCGGCATTCTATACAATGCCCAGGCATTGTATAAAATGCCTAAAACTAGCCGGCAATGTATGAAACGATTTACATTTCACACATTTCCTAGGCATTCTATATAATGCCGAATGACAAACCAGCAAAGTATGAAATAAATCGCCGATTTCATTTTATAATAAAGTTAAGTGCAATTCAAAATTAAATTATTTGCTTCCTTGATGTAATAAGTAGATTCACAATTTATTTTGTTTTCTTTAATAAGAAAGGCATAAACTTTTATATGAAAGCTTTCATTTTGCTTTACAAATTTTGAATAAAAGAATTTTTTAATGGTACTTTTTTATTATTTTTTCTAAATTAAATTTGTATTTTTGAGGAATGCACGCTGTTTAAATAATAGCCTTATTATGAACTTTTTTTCATACTTTGCCTAAATAGCATTTGTCATTCTATAGAATGCCTAGGTATTACATACAATGCTTAGGAAAAGTATATAATAAATCTCATATTTCATACTTTGTCTAAAAACGCCAGGCATTCTATAAAATCCCTAGGTATTCTATAGAATGCCGGCATTTCACACATTCCCGGTAACAACTATAGTAGAGAAGAGGTAATCTAATTTTAGAGTTCAGTTTCAGACACCGGTAACTATCATATTAGATTATCCCTTCTCTGCTATCTCTTAACAATAGTAGAGAAGGGGTAATCTAATTTTTTATAGTTCAGTTTCAGTCACCGGTGACAAATTTCCATTCAGGTTTCGAAGACATTTCTTAAGTCAATAACACTTTTTAATAAAGGAACTGGTAAATAAAAAAAACGACATCTTTATGAATATATCTCTTTTCCTGAATTGAGGGCTTTCGGATCGTATTTGAAATTAGCATGCAAAAACTCACTAAAATTTTATTATTTCATTTTTAGTAGGAACTGTAACCGCAGAGTTCTAATGCATTCTACATACCAGCAACTCCCTAAGATGTGCTGTTACTTTAAGACGAATATTCAGGTTCCAAAAACATTTCTAAAGCTTTTTTTTTTATAAAATGTTCTTGATTTTAAAATAATGTTACTCCGTTGAAGTTTACCTTCGTGTTAAATTTGGTCATTATTATTCAGGTGATCCATGTCAAACGAAACAAATGATCTTTGCATCTGAAAATGATGAGTCTGTAGAAAAGTCAGTAAATATTCGATTATGTTTAAACACATTAGCCAAAGAATGGAGAAATGAAGTCGCACCCATTAAGTTAAAAATCTCTTTTGTTAAAGCCGGTTATGTAGATGACATTTCTGTTGAAAATCAAGAAAAGACAAAATATGAAAAGCAAAATAGCATCGAAAATATAATAGAAGCTTTGAAAAAGCTCGTTTTTTTTGGGACTAATAATATAGTGAATTCTAGCAATTTCTACACATGGACTATATCTTAATTCTGGGTGATTAACCCATCTAGCAGAAGAGATTGGGCGAGTACTCTGAATAAGTTCGGCCCAAAGAGGATAAAGGAAACGATTATGTTCAATGGATAAGCCATCTTGAAAACAAGTAACATACGCACTCAAGATTAATTCTTGACGTTTCTAAAGAATTTTTTTTCCATTTTATTATTAATTTTTTTCTTTTATTATTAAGTTCTCTTGTAGCTCCTGCTTCCACTTCCTGATTAATCTAATCCGATTATAAAGAATCATAATGATTCTAGAGACGGCGGCATGAAGTGGTGTTATAGTAGTGCACACGAATGTTTCCCTAAAATTAATTATATAACAGTTTTCTGTTAGGAAATGAGAAAATGTGGAATATGTATTTCTGTTATTGAAATTTCTATATATCTAAATTTTTCTAAAAATCTAGAAATTTGATAAAGGGAAGTTCGACTCTTTCTTTATTGGCGCATATATGGTGAAATGGTGAAAGCTGAATAAATATAACAAAATGATTTAAAAGGCGTGGTTGTTGAAACACCGTTTTCTTTTTTGCTTTTCTGATTTGGTTTTCAAATTTAAAGAAGGAAGGAAGAATAAAGAAATACAAAAGCTACAGCAAAAAAATTTCGAATTTATTGAAAAGTTTCTATTGCATTTAAAATTTGAGTCGAGAAAATAACGTCAGCAGGTTGTAACAAATATTTTAATTTGGCCAAATGATTATTTAAATAAAATTGGAGGAGAATGACCAAGATATCTAACATATAAGAATTAAAATATAGAATGAAGTATAGAAATATAAGTTTAACCGACACCTCTCGTGACAAAAATAACAAAATGTGAGTGGAATCCATTATTACACAAAAGGCACAAAATGTGAGAGGAATCCATTATTACGCCGTCGACAATATGGAGAATTTTTCCCAGAATTTTGCTTTAAAAAGTTTCAATTTTTTGTAATATTTTTTTCTTACCAAGAAAAAATAATAAAAATAAACGTAATATAACAAAAAAGGAAATAAAGTTCACGTTGTAAAAAGGTTTTATTTCAATTAGAGTCTCTATACAATAGAAGTTGAAATAACTGTACTTCAACTTTCAATGAATTTACTTTTTATTTTTCACTAGTTTAATAAATTTACTAATACGATAAAATAACAGATATGTACATATATACAATAGAATGCACTTTCAAGATTATTCATCTAATAACTCAGAGTTCCGCACGGGAACTCCTGCAAAACATGCACACCCAGTGCAGAGACCAAACTAAACACACCTCCTATATGGCGTCTCTTTCCTCACCCCCCCGCTCAACTGTTCCTCTCACTCTTCACTTCACATCCTTTTCCTGAGGGCCGGAACAGCCACATGGGGGTTAGTGGCATGACAGAAGAAATGCCATTTTTAATTTTATTCCAACTAAGAGATGTAAGATTTTCCAGCATGGTTGGCAAAAGAAATCCTTGTTGAGGCATTACAACCATTTTCGGAAAAGCCAATCATTTTTGAAAAGACATCCATGCGAAAAGCCAATAGAAGTTTAAAAAATTAATCTAAAAATTAATTCTAAAATCAATTTATATTTAAGATTATTTAGAAAGACATTGTAGTGTGACGTCTTAGCTGATTTCCTTCTGATACTTTCACCTTAATCAAGACAGATTAAAATTTTTTGGCCCTGGAAAGGGCCGTTTTTTCATATAATGAAAGCATCAGGAAAACAAACTAAACAGGCAAATGAATCTAACTAAGAAATCATAAAAGTGTAAGAAGAATGCAAAATTATATTATTTTAAGATGAACAACGTGCATGCAGTTATGTAAATAATCGATGCCATTTCACAACATTTTAGCTAAAAATGGATATATTAGGGAGGAAAGTGGCTTAAAAAATGTTCATATTGTCTATTCAAAAATAAAACGCACAATAATTATTTTGTTTTAGCTTTTCAAAACTGATAAGATAGCCTTTTTAAAAATTCCAAAAATTGTTGCTTTTTTCAAAAAAATTTAAACATGCAACTCTTTTTAATGAAATGTTGCTAAAAAAAGACTTCCCCAGTTGTATACATACTGAATCCAATTACTATTTAGTCAAGAATGATATAACTTTTTTCTCTGGGTAGCCATTTATATTTTAATCCAAAGAAAATTTGAATTGTTGTCAGACTATATAACCGATTTAACAACTTTTTAGCTGTAAAAAGGACATAATATGGAGAAAAGGGGCTTAAATTACTAATCAAAATTCTCATATTACTAATCAAAATTAAAACCCATAATAATTATTTACTTTTAGCGTTCTAAAATTGAAAAGATAGCTTTTTTTCAAAATTAAATTGTTTTACTTTTTTTAACCAAAATTTTAAATATGCTCTCTTTTTAATGAAATTTTGCTAAAAAAGCTTCCCTACATGTATACATACTTAATACAATTATTATTTAGTCAGGAAAGATATAACTTTTTTCTCTTGTTAGCCAGTTATATTTTAAACCAAAGAAAAGTTGAACCTTTTAGCTAAAAAAGGAATATGATGAAGAAAAGTATCTAAAAATATGTTCTTATTAACTATTCAAAATTAAAACCCATAATAATTATTTAATTTAATTTTTTTCACAAAAATCTGAAACATGCATCTTTTTAATTAAATGTTGCTCAAAAAGGGTAGTGTTTTTTTTTCAGATTCAGAAAATGTGATTAATCGAGAGATGAAATAGCGCCTTTCTCACTAAAAAGTAGATATTAAGGAGACATTTATTCTTTTGCTTAATCGAAACTGCGAGACAAACTTTTCTTTGCAACTTAAAGAAAACACGTGATCTCAAAAAAATTGTTATCGCGGACTCTCCGAAGATTTAAACAAACGAAATTTGCGAGGTGTTGCCAAAAGACGATTAACAAATTCTGAGCGATTTTGCGTCCTCATAAGCGTTATATATACTGATGTGACAAATACTGATAACGCAGCGATCTCATAACGAGCGCTGTTTTTTCAAAAAATCAAATGCCAAATAAATTCTCGCTAGTTTTATGGAGAAAAAAAATCCCTTTTCGGCAAGCTTGAAGGCAAAGGTAGATTCCTTTACGTTAATGTTACAAAAGTAATGAAATATTACATATTGATCAATACAGACATAGCCAATGACTTTATTGTTTCTACACATAGCAATATTTACTCTGTGATTCTGTTTTCATGACATTTAATTTTTTAGTATATCAACGTTTTATCGTTACATTTTTCATTCCAAAAAGTTATGATAGATTTATCGGTCAGTACACTGGTAATTTTTTTTATTTCTCAACACATAATCATTCAACAGGTAGGAGTCATAAAGAAATAAACATCTCAACAGTGCAAATATCTCCTAGATTACATTATGCCAGCCTATCTGAAACAGCAACAAGAAATTCACTCTTGATACGAATGAAGAAAGACTCTAGTTTAAAAATTAATTCATTTAATCTAGGTTACCATATAATTGTGCGAACATTACTTTGTCATATGCTAAAATCACATGACATGAAACACTTAGATACTGCTAAAATGTGCTCATTTAGTGAACTCCCTGGTTACAGAGATAATAGTCGCTAAATTCTTAACATATAAGAGAATAAAAATTATTAAACATTGTGAGTGGCAAATTTAATACGTGTGTTTAAAGTATAGGATATGAAAGCAGCCAATTTGAACAGTAAATTTAAATCTCCATCGACGTTTAAAACCAAATACTCGGGCAGAAAATTCCAAAACAATTTTAAAGTTAAGGAGATATTTTTGAATATCAAAAAGGATAACGGGAATTCTTATTTAAATATCTATCTTTTTTGGCTATTTTATATTGATTTTATAAAACAAGACATGGTCCCACCATGTTTAGTTAAATATCAAATTAAAGTAATCTGTTAAATTAACTGTTTGATTAATTAAAATTAACTATTTACTTAATTAGAGTTAAGTAATTAATTGTTACGAAATCTTCACTAAGACATTTTTTATGGCTCATACTATTTTCCAGCAATCTTTATCTTATAATTATCTAATAATTATCTCTGTATGTATGTTCCACATCTCTTACTAAACCACTGGACTGATTTCAATCAAACTTTGCAAATTTTTTATTTAAGAAAAGAGAAAGGTCGCCTTCAACTTTTCAAAGCCTAAAAGTTGCTTAAAAATTCACTTAATTAAAAATTAAGCAAGGCTTTTTTCCGCGATATCTTTCATTTCCATAAATTTGTTTCTCTCATTTCAATATTTTTTCAAAATTAATTTTAAACTGAATTCGTAACAATATTCTTGTTGAAGAACAACAATAATACAAAAAAACTTTTTCAGAAGGAAGAATGCTAAAAGAAAATTTTAACTGTAGACGATTAACAATTTATATCGGGACCAACTATTGATTTATTTTCATGCTTTAAATTAATGAATAATTAACTAGTTAATTTGTTTGTTTCAAAATATTCATTAAAACCTTTCTTTTACTTTAGGAATAGTTAACAAAATTTGAAGTACCTATGTAAAAATAATAATGTATGGAGAAAACGACTGTTTATAAAAATCGTCTGTTTCAATTGATATTCTAATTTTAATGAGAAACGTTTCAGATCAGAAAATTAATTTGTATATTATAATATTTATACAATAGTAATTTTTACATTAAAAATATTAAACATGAAAACATTTTAATCCGGAGCAAAGCCAGGTATATCAACTAGTTTACCGTATAAAAAGTGGAAGTGAATGAGGCTGAAGGAAACTCATAACTTCTAAGTAATTCTTGCTGTAAAAAAACTTTCAATATAAAAGTAGTTTGTTATGATAAGGTGATAATTCTTCTGATTGAAATTTTCTTTGCATCTTCAATCGTAACGGAGCTATGGGGAAAAGATAAATTGGGGTAATTGAACATCGCTTTTCAGCTCATAACTTCTAAGCAATTGTAGCTGTCAAAAAACTTTTAATATAAAAGTTGTTCGTTATGATTATGTGATAATTCCCCTAATTTAATTTTTTTCCTTTCTTTAGTCGTAGAATTGAATTATTTTTCCTATATTTAAGTATTTTGGTTCATAACTTCTATAAAACTGTAGCTATCAAAAAAGCTTCGATACAAAAGTTGTTTATTATAAAGAGGTAATAATTCGCCTATTTTGAGTTTTCATTCTATCTTCAATCGTAAAGGAATTATGGGAAAATGGAATTTTCAGTCCTCCACCATTTCCACCCCCTTTTAGCTGGTTAACCCATCTACAAACTCGGTCGATATTTTCACCGACCTTACAACATGTACCTCGCCGGTTAAAATCTAATCAAAATTACTCTAGTTATTGTGTTCACAAGATAACATCGGCAAAAGCGTTATATATATATACGTCTCTACTAATAATAAGGAAAAGAACATTTCGCCTTCTATTCTCATAAGGATTAGAGCTACAAGAATGAAAGCGGGTGCAAAAGACTGCAAATGACGAGAGCTTTCCAACAAGGGGTTACATACATAGGTTAAAACGTACTTTAAGTTAGGGGGAGAGGAGGGGATGTTGGGGAAATCACTTTTCAGCTCATAACTTCTAAGCAATTGCAGCTATCGAAAAAGTTTAAATGCAACAATTGTTTGTTATGATAAGGCAATAATTTGCCTAATTTGAATTTTCTTTCTATTTTCAATTGTAAAGGAATTATGTAAAAATGAAAATTTCTACCCCCTTTGCGCTGGATAGCCCATCTACGAACTCGGTCGATATATTCACCGACCTTACAACATATACCTCTCCGGGTAAAATCTAATCAAAATTACTCTAGTTATCGTGTTCACAAGGTAACATCGGCAAAAGCGTTATATATATACGTCTCTACTAATAATAAGTAAAAGAACATTTCGCCTTCTATTCTCATAAGGATTAGAGCTACAAGAATGAAAGGGGGTGGAAGAAACTTCAAATGACGAGAGCTTTCCAACGAGGGGTAACATGCATAGGTTAAAACGTATTTTAAGTTAGGGGGAGAGGAGGGGAAGGGTGGGAAAATCACTTTTCAGCTCATAACTTCTAAGCAATTGTAGCTATCGAAAAAGTTTAAATGCAAACATTGTTCGTTTTGATAAGGCAATAATTCGCCTAATTTGAATTTTCTTTCTATTTTCAATTGTAAAGGAATTATGAGAAAATGAAAATTTCCACCCCCCACCATTTCCACCCCCTTTGAGCTGGATAGCCCATCTACGAACTCGACCGAGATTTTCACTATCTTTACAACATATCCCAAGCTGGTTAAATTTACATCAAAATTACTCCAGTTATCGTGCTCACAAGATAACATGGGAAAAAGCGTTATACGTCATGATCGGTGAAGATCTGCAGAAATTTTCCGAAAGTCGTGTCATGAGAACCATTGCAATAGGTAGAGTTCCTATAAGGAATCTACCTAATATACCTTTTAAAAGATTATTTCTTTTTAAATAATTGGTGACGCTGAGAAGTATATCTATTTTCCTAAGTTCTCCGCTAATTTTCATTCCATAATCCGAACATGTTAATTGCGCCGTTTTAATTCCGCTCACGCGAATTGTATGTGATAAATAATCTTTTGGCTTTGTTTCCTACGTCTGACACCCCGTTAGAGTTAGTCAGAAACCTTTGTATTCATTGCGAATGCTCTGCTTAATATTTAAAAACGGTTATTAAAGACATCGTGAGCATTTATTTATTGCCAACAATATAATAAAGATTAAAAATATCAACAAAAAATGAGTTTTGATTCTCCAACACTTCATAGTATTTTTTGTCATTTATAATGTCAAAAAATAAAGTTGTTTTGCGAGTTAAACAATAAAAAGTCTTAAATTTGCAACAATAAACTTTTTTACTGAATGTTTACATAATTATATTTTTTATGACGGTCTGATAGTGTTGTTCTCCAATTCGTAATTTTTATATTTTTCGACGAGCAAAAGAATCAAAGGTAATGTTTTTAAATTATTAAATTATAAAATTTCTACTCACTGATCTGAGTTTTATTGATGTTATGTAACCATTTTTGAAAACATTTCACTTTAATTACAACCATTATAGAATGCACAGTAGTAATTACAATTAATAAACTTATTAAAAATTTTGGGCCTATTTTAAAATATTGATAAAGTTGTTAAAAAGAAGCATCTGTTTTTTTGTATATAAAAAAGTACATCAGCAAAGTAGACGACAATTCAAAGATGAGATGCAAATACAATTATTGTGATTGAATAGCAAGTGCTAATTGTGTATGTGCTGAGGTGAACAGAAGCATGCCAAACTGGACGACAGAGTCACACATTGACTGTTCGGTAGAGTGTATGATCAACCAAGACTGAGAGCGCCCTCTACATTTTGTGAGCAGTGCATATTCACTATACTGGATAGAAACAGGCATGTCAACAAACTTCATATCTAAAAAAAATATTCTTCCTTTACGTGAGTAACAGAATGCCGGTATATAAATACAACACAAAAAATGTGTGATACATTAATTTAAATCCTGCATAACAATATGACTTGAAAAATATTTTTATAAAAAGTGTCCTTTTTCTCGTAGTTTCAAAATGTAGTTAGGAAAATGAGTACTGCCTTTATCGTGGCGAAATGCCATTCCATTACTGCTTTTAATTATGCTTTCTAACGAGAAAAATTCTAAGAAATATTTTAAAATTCCGTCTTAAACCAGCGTAATCATTATGTTACCTTCAAAATATGATTGGTATATCAAATTAATAAAAGCCACAAGCCATTGCAAAACTGTTGAAGGAAGGAGTTAAAAACTTTAAAGATAGAAACACTTTAATATATTTTAAGATTAGATTCTAAAAACTCACCAAATGTTTTTTTTATATTACTTATACAATTCTTGATTTCACGTGA
This sequence comes from Araneus ventricosus, assembly GCA_013235015.1. Lineage (NCBI taxonomy): Eukaryota > Metazoa > Arthropoda > Arachnida > Araneae > Araneidae > Araneus > Araneus ventricosus. Next base: position 9,779 of record BGPR01036468.1, read on the forward strand.
AATGAATTAATTTAAATATAACTTGAATTTTAACATACATATTAAATCTATTCCTTAAAATTTTTATTATATTCATGTTTTGAACTACAGTAGGCATTATATTAATTTTGGATCAAAAATAAAATATAAAGTAATAAAGGCAATGTAGGGAAAAGTCTCCATAATTGACCAGCAGGATATTTTTTGATGGAGAAATAATTTTAATGTAAAACAAATAGTAGAATTTTTTGTAGTTAATTTATCTTCATAAAAGTGAATTAACTTTTTATGAAATAAATTTTAATTAAAGAAAAATCACCATAAAATAATTGTCATAGGTCCAATGCAGGAAACCGATCGTCTTGGTTTTACCTCCAATTTCGTTAAGCGCAATTAAAGCAATAATATATTCTCATTCTGCAATTCACACCTGCACAGAATGCATCAACCTAAGTATGTGCACTTTTATGCACTCCAACACTTCATATTCTTCCTTTTATTCCACAAATATGATATAAATAATACGTATTCTAAGTTGTTGTACCTTTTTAGTCCAACTTTTCATGACTTCATTGCCCTTTTATCGTTTGTTTTTTTTTTTTTATTTGACTTGGTCAAAATCCATTTCCTGAGGTCTACAATCGGTCATAAACTGCCTTTTGAACTTTTCCCATAGTTTAAGTTAATAAATCTATAGATTCAAATGGTCAAATTTAGGCAAACGTTAGTGGTTCAATCTAGGCAGTCTTTGGGAAAAAGCAACAAAATAATTCCCTTAATCTTATTTTAAAACCATTTTCATAAAGTAAATATAGGAAATTGAAGCTAAAGAAATTTCCTATTTTAGGATATAATAACATATTTTTCCTTCTCAGCTTAGTACAACGTATGAGTTTTTGGTGTTTTGTTAAGATAATCGATAACACTGGACAATAAACAAAATTTTTTTTCATGTTGCTTGAGAAAGAAAGGGTTATACCTATGTATTTTTGTGCCCTGATTTCAAATCTGTTAACCGTTTTTTTCAATCACCCATAGTTTTTGAGCAACGTAGTAACTCTTATTATATAGATTAGGAAATCATATTCAACTTGCAGTATTTACACAGGAATATTAAAATGTTACAAACCTTCACTCTCTTGTATACTTGGCCTGTTGACTGTGCTTGACTTGAGGAATATCCATTTTCAATATCCAAAAATAATCGGCTAACATTTTGGGATTCCATTTCCCTCTGTAACGAGCTCCCATATTCGAGATATCCTGATGGAACCGTGCACCAAGCTTGTCGCTTACTGATCGAAGGTTTTCAGGGTAGAATTCTAAGTGAGAGTGCAAGAAATGGATTTTCAACGACATGTTGCATCCCATAGTTTTGTAGGCATTTAAGCAAGCTATTGACTATTTGCCTTAGTTTTCCGCTTTTTGATTTCCGAAGAAGCTTTTTTCTAACTCCTTAAACGATGTCCATGCTGAGGCTTCCTTCTTAGTCAGTTTACTCTCAAGCACCGGATCCTTCATTAGTTGACTAAATTGAGGCCCCACAAATATGCCTTCCTTAATATTTTTTCACTCACTTTTGGAAACTTCAGACGTAAGTACTGAAATCCACTTCCTCCACAGTCCATCGCTTTAACAAAATTCTTCATCAAACCTAATTTTATGTGCAATGGAGGCAAGAGAATTTTTTCTGAGACAACTAGTGGTTCGTTCTCTTCGTTCTTCACACCCGGTATGAGGAACTGTCGCTTGGACCACACCTTCTTGATGTAGTACTTTTTTTCTGTCCCTACTGTCCCACTGGCACAGAAAGCAAAAGAACTTGGTATAGACTGCTTGCAATCTAACTAAGATGGCAATCACTTTCAAGTCGTCGCATATATGCCAAGAATGCTTGCTGTACTCAATACTGGACAACATATGCTTCAAGGCTTCGTATGTTTCTTTCATATGAACGGCTACATTCTACAGGAATCGAAGGGTGCTTGTTACCATTGTGTAACACAACTGCTTTTAAGCAGAAGGAAGAATTTTTGAAGGGTTTATAAACAAACGCCATTCTTGAGTGTTATGTTGCAGTTCTAGAGCCTTAAACAACGAGTCAACATCATTGCAAAATATCACATCACCATCTTGGCAAAAGCTTCCGAGTGCTGCCAAACAGAAACATCTGTCCTTACAAAGTGGCTCATGCATTGAATCGTATTTGCGTTGCAGGATTCTCGATCCAAAAACGCCTGTTATAATTTTTGACATACAGAATTTTCTTTATGAAAATTATAATTGTAAAGGCATTTCAAACCCAAACATTATCTTCTTGGCCGGCAATTAATTGTTTTCAGAAAGTATTTTTGACACAAGATCCGACATATTTCGATGACATTTTCTATGTACTTGTAAGCAATTACGAATAGTGTTGCTGAAAAACAGTGTGTTATAGAGGTTTTTCGAGATTATATTCGGGTTCAGTGACCATAAAAACACCATTATCAGTTAAAATCTCAAAGGCAACAAAAAATATCCTCGATACGACATTGGTTCAAATAAAAGAAAGGAGTGGACAGAGGTTTTAGTGAAAGTTCATGTTGCATAAAATTGGAGGGTGACAGACAAATTCTGATTGGTTTTTCGAATTCAGAGCGTGAAACTACATAAGAATTACCTAAAATCATAAGGGAAACAAAATGGTTGTTGTCCAGTGTAATTTATGCTTAATTCTAAATACATGTTCCCTAACGGTAACCAAGAACGCTTATTCTTAAAAAATGATTTCATACACCTCATTTACATGTTTACAACAAAATTTGTGTATTCACAACACAGTGGAGAAATTGAATGGGGAACTTCAGCATTTTTTTTTTTATTTTTTAAATCGATTTAAAATGCTTCGAAACGAACACTAACATTAAAAAAAAATTCTAGACAGTTTTTTTTTTTTTAAATTTGCAATCAAAGTTCGACTCTCAGAAAACGCGGGGAAAACGATCCATTTTGGCGGGAAACGGGTCTGACGTCAAAATTGCCAAACGGGGAAGAAACACTCTTCCTTCCCGTTCGCGCTCTATAGAGATTCTCTTTTTTTCTATACTTTCCGACTATCGCATCAGATAAAATAATGTCGGAAAGATACAAGTATTGTATTGTTCCTAAATGTCGTAATACAACTGTAACGGCACCCGATAAATTATTTATCAATGTGCCAAAAAATTATGTTATTCGCAAAAAGTGGTGTAAAGCGATGAAGAGAGATCCGAAGCTAAATCCGGAATTATCAGCAAGCAGCGTTCTTCATGTCTGTGGAGATCATTTTGATGTGAGTTATTAATCTATATTGTACCTATTAAAATTGTATATCATGAAGCACAGTAAATTCAGAATTCAATAACTTTTTTGTTTTTAAAAGAAGTATAAGGTGAGGTTAGCAGCAAAAAAATTATGATATTTTAAAGCAAATAGTTAAAGTTAATTAGTTTTTCCCATTTGATTACATGGAATTTATTTGTTTACCCTTTGAGAGGCCATTGCCCCTCAAACGGTAAAAATATAGACGATCCCACCTTCTTTAAGAATCTTTTTTTTAAAAAACTTGCTCATGTTAATTTATAGCATAAATTTTTTCAATGGATATTCGAATGTTTCTTATATTTTTTTAAAAATTACCAGTACTATTGAAAATTAACAAGAATATCTTAAAAATTAGTTTAAATTCACGACTTTTTTTATAATAAAATTCGTTTTCACTTGTAGTTCAACAAAATAATTCGCAGAATTAACTTTTGATTCAAAATAAATTCTTTATATTCAATGAATGCATTAAAATCAAAATTAGTCTTCAAAATTTAGTTTGCTCATCAATTATTATAGTTGAGAAAAGGTGGGATAAATTTATCTCATCGTGCATCTCGAGTTTGTTGATGGCAGCACTTAAATTCCTAGATCAGTCGCATTTGGTCTGGTTTGAATATTGTTATAAATTTATATATATTTTTTTATATAATTAAAAAATTAACTAACATAATGAAAAAAACTTACTTTGCAGTAAAGAAGGCTTACTACTTACAGATACTTTGTTCGTATCTTTTCTTTTTTTTTGTAATTTACGAAAGTGGTTAGAGTTTTATCATTTTTAATTTTTTAGTGTATTTCTTTATATAAGTTATTTTTACCAGATTTTATATTAATTAGTATAAACTAGTATTTTAAAATTAATAATAGTACAAAGGAAATAATTTGTATAGTAAAATAAAGCGTAGTAAAATAAAACTATATAAAATAAAATTAATTTTTAAAAGGCACAGGTGTGTTTTTAAAAAAATGCCGTACCTGAAATTATTTTGAACGGAACTTCTGAAATAAATAAATTCCTGTTTTTTTTTTCCTGTAGGCATACAAAATTTAATACATCATGCAAAATCAGATTCTTATCTTTCCGTTCTTGCTTGTGCAACAGAAATCGCAGCGTCTTCTCGGAATGTCCAAGGGCCCCTCTGCAATTTATTGTTGCTTGATGGTTTCGAAAACCTATCCGTTTTTCCCAAAGGCGAATCCTTTTCTGTATAGTATAGAGCCCTCTTCCGGTAACAGAAGGGAAGGTCAAAACAACTTTTCTTATGAGATAATTTACGAGCCGGCGTTTTGTGTCCAGTTTCTTTGTCGGAACTGAATAATTACAGACACATGTACTGGCAAAACATTTGTGTTCCTTCCCTTGTAATAAAATAAGTAAGCGATCAGGATTTTACTGATAGAAAGTGAGTAGCTTGCTTTGTTCCGAAGCTTTCAAAGAGATCCATTAAAATACTACAGAATAGTTTGCCACATTTGAGTGCTGATTGTTGGAAAATCTGTTGCATTCAGAGAGATACACATTATTTCAAGGCATTTTCGAATAAAGGGCCGACGATATGATTCGCGGAAGAGTCTCAAATTATCCGATTTAGCTTGTACAAAACCAATATCCATTGTGAAATTGAACGCTGAATAGTAGAAAAGCTAAAAACTTCACTTTTAAAATGTTAGCTGGTACAAACGCCTTGATTCAAAGCAGAATACAGAACTGGCGAAAGAGAAGTATGCGAAGGAAGGCACCCTCGACGTCAGAATCTACTCAGCCAATGAGAGTGCGTTTCGGATTGCATCATGATTCCTGCTATTTCAGTGCATTTTTCGCTCTCAATATTTAAATAAATAAATTTTTCTGTAAAATTTCACTTGCATATTTGAAATTAGAATGATTTTTTCTACAAATACGGATGGCTTTCATGCGTTTTTAAAAAATGCTGAAGTTCCCCATTGTTAAAAAAATTCATAATTAAAAATGTGCATAATAATTTTCTCGTACACGAGTGACAGCATGTGGGAATATGAAAACAGTACTAAAAATTTATATTATATTTATTTGAGGCCTGAACGAAAATTAGATTATAGAAATATTATTTCAAATAATGTCCTATTTTTTTGTAATTTCATGATGTAGTAAGGATAATAAGTAAGCGTAATGGAAAAGTAGCTCTTCCTCGTATTGTATTTGATCCGAAATTTGACATGTATTTGAAGACAAATACGTTCACATACACATGGGAAGTTGCTCAGACATTATTTCAGAAATGTGTTTTCTCACCATCTGGTGTCTAAACATTGGCATTTTTCAAATTATGGAGGTACAAATTTTGACGATTGCTGTAATTTGTCTTTCATACATGTAAAAATAAAAAAATATATATTTATTTTCTGAATATTGAATGAACTATCCCTATTACACAACATAT
>BGPR01036469.1:0-15525 GCA_013235015.1 Araneus ventricosus
CATTGACCTGAAATTTTTTGTGTTTATTCAGGAAAAAAGATCATTTTAATTTTTAAAAAAATTGTTATATTTATTTCAGGGCTAGTATGCCCTTTTAAGGAATATTTGTTACATATAGAATGGAAAATTGCCATCATTAATGCATAGAGCTGACAATTAAGTTATTGGGAAATATGAATACTTAAGAGTCAGAAGTTCCTTTCCTCATAAATGAAAAATATTTTTTTATTTCCATTAAAATATATTTGTAAAAAATTTAAATTTTTGTGCAAATCTATTGAAATGACACTTTTATTTATTAAAGCATTTCAATTCCCAGTGTATATTATCTTTTATTGGAAGACAACAGTGTTAGGACAATTTTGTGTGGATACATGTATAATCAGCCTTAACATCTATATCATTGGGAAATACCCTATGTTAGATTTCATTTAATCAATTTTTTGTTAAAGTTATTTTTAAGCTGTTGTTTAAGGAACAGTTTCTTTGCTCATCCTGTGATGAGAATGTTTGTTAATATGCATACATATTATTGACGTGTGCATATACATGCCCATATTTTAACTGCTGACATTTTTAAAAATGGGACTGGGCTTATTTAAAAAATTTTATATGGCATTTTTTGTATAATTTAAAAAAAATGGACTTAAATATTGAGTTTTTTACGTAGTATTGTTCTTATGAGTTTAACTAAACTGTAAAAGCACCTCACTTAGTTGAAAGTCGTGTATTAAATTGTATGAGAGACAGAGAAATAAGGCTTTTATAATATTTTATTTAAGTCCTTATTTTTAGTTTGGAAAGTATAGTGGGAACCCTGTTAAATGCTCACTAAAGGCTTGATTATGCCATTTTTTATCATATTTTTGGGCAGTTTTGACTACTTCATCTACAATATTGTTTCTACTTTTATTACTCATTGATTTTGTTGTTTTTTGGTCCTGTACCGTTGATTCCTAACATAAGATTTTCTCTTCTTTTTAATTTTGTTGGAAGGAATCTCTGAATAAAATTTGAAGTTTAATAAGTATAAAACTGAAATTTTTGATGGCATCAAGAGGTTTCATATCCTTATTCGATTTTATTGTGTTTGAAAATTATAAACTCATTAATAGTAGAGTTCTTTCAAAGATTGGAAAAGAATCATAATCCAATGACAAGAATTATTGAGATGCTGTATTTTCGGCATAGCTAATCTAGAAAATTGACTCCTTTTGTCATGTTATAAAATGTAACTTTTTTGGAACCTTTTTTTTTTTATCAAATGCCGTCAATAGAAACTGAAAAGTGCATTGCAAATATTAATGACACATTATTAGCGTTAGACAAATATTCAAGACTTTACTTTTTTCTTCTTATATGGTAAAAATTCTTGTAATAATTCCCATTTATTTAAATTAATTGATTCAACATAAGTTACTTTTGATCTCTGTTAAAAGCTTTTTTTGGGAAATTCGAAAACCAGTTATCCGCTTTATCTAGTTCAACTATTTTTTAGAATGAAATTTACTGAAATTATTTAAAATATAAAAAAAAAATTAAATGAAGCTAAGTGCCATAATTTTGCACGGGAAGCATTATTATTAAACAATCAACTGTCAATTGCTGTTACACGGTTAGGCATGCAGGGTACGCCTGTGCTGTTGTGTTCTCTTATCTCTTGTACACTAACCTTTTGAAGTTGAATGACTGTGTGATATCGTTCCTGAGTGTTTAACGGACAGGTACTGAAAGTTTGACCTCTAAACAATGAATAGAATTTAACGCACAGCGTTTTGAAAACAAATGGGGAGCACCTGTATCCCTAACAACTAACAGAGGATTAAATGGTTTTAATTTTAATATTGGCTGATTACAATTTTTTTTAATAACAGGTAAGCTCAGCTTTTTGAATGATGATTCAAAAGGGTTCTTTAAAGCGCATATCACACGGACAGCTATCGTGCTCTATGTTCGTGAGCATGAGCGCAATGCCACTCACCAAATAAGTTTGTAGCAAGTGACGCATTGAGACAACCTGTCGCAAAGATTTCGGTTATCCTTGGGGCAAACTACGTCACTGTCAAAGTCACACCCGATTGGTTTGAATTTTCTCTGTTGACAATTTTCCGTAAACATTGTGTGCTGGTTAAATACAACTCGCGATTTCCTTCATCTTATCTGACCAGTCATGTCAGACAAACTTATTTGGTGAGTGGCATTGCGCTCATGCTCACGAACACAATATCTGTCCATATGATATGCGCTTAAAGTAGACTGTAAGTGAAACTGATAAACCCAAAGGCAAAAGTGATGCAATGCCATAAATATAAGTCACTAAGTAAAGTATTGATACAGAGTATAAAAATAGTAAATAGTTTAATAAACAAATTTAAGCTGGACAATTTTGTATTGGCATTTTTTATGCAAAATCAATTTTCTACAATGAATTGAGAATGTTAGAATAACAACTTTCATTTTTTATAACATATGCACAAAACAGGGAAAAATGATGCACTAAAAGTATAAATTATCTTTAATTAATTTCATAAAATACTACAATGACTTGCAATTTGTAAAATCATATAAGGTAACCAGGGGCAATTCCTGATAAAAAAAAAATGCAAACATCCATTTTGTGAAAAAACTGTTAAAGATGGAATTTTAATTTTTTGTGAAAGTTTGATGATTTATGAGATAAGTCCTATGCAGCTTTCTTTTTTAAAAAAATTAAAATAGAATTTAAAATGTTTTAAATTTTCACTGATCAGGAATTACCCTTGGATCGGGGTAATTCCTGATCACCTAGTTTTTTTTAGTGAAGATGCATTTTAAAAATGGTTATATAGCAGTAATTAACAAATAATACATTGTATGAAATAAATAAACCAACAAGACACAGCTAATAAGATGATTTATTTTAAAAAAGCAATTTAGCACTTTAAATTTTCCAAAAATCTTTGCGAAGATTTTTTTAAAACATTTATATGCACTGTTTATTGTTGCATAGTCAACAAACAGAGTGAATGGGTTAATCCCATTTAAGGATATAGGACCATAAAAAATGTTTAATATTTATTTTTTCAACTTTGTCTCATTTGGGATCTTTCGAGAATACTGGGCTTTTTTGTGGAAACATTATGCCTATGCATAAATGAACTCGTCCAATCTTCCCCAGGCATATCATCTTTAAAGCGGACAGCTTATTCATTTGTACCTTCTTTATTTTTAATTACAAAATCAGAAATAGTTATTTTTATTTCTTTGTGAGTCAAAGGATGTCCCCATTTTGCCACACTCTTTAGACAAGCAGCCAGCTCATTCTCATGTTCTGCAGGAATATGGGAAACTGTTCCCACATGTTTTACTACTGATGGATTGATTCTTTAACTTCATTAAGTGAGAGTGTAAAGTTGAGAATGGAATTTCAACAGCTATAGCAACAGCTCTCACACTGAAACTTTCATTTTAAATCTTTGAAACAGCTTCATTAATTTTGACTTCTAGAAGATTGGTATCTTTTTTAGGTGTATATTTTCTCACCAAACTCATCAGGCTAAAAGCTTAAAAATTCTCATTTAAAAAATCTACAAACATAGAATTAAGATGCAAGAAAGCTAGGACAAATTAAAAATAATGCAAATCAGAACACATTTTTTTTTATTACAGTTAGAAAAAAACGTTGTAGTTTTAGTTAAAATATGTTTTATAGTGATTGCAGTTATAATAAATATGAACTGTCATTTAAAAGAACAAAAATTATATTTATTAGCTATTTTTGATAATATTTATGACAAGAAATTACAATGATCAGGAATTACCCTAACCTATTAAGGGGGCAACATTTGATATAGTTTACTTTAATTAATTTTAATGTTTACAGCAAATGTGAAACAACTAATCAAAAGCTAACATTGTTTTTAGATAAATAAAAAGAAATTAACATAAAATATTTATTTATTAAAAGGGAGGAGGATCTTTGTAAAAAATGTGCATATTTAGGAACCCATCTTTGAAATGGCAAGAATAGTAAGCAGTTTAAAAGATGCTTAATTTGATGAATTAAACAGCAAATTATAATTGAGTAAATGTAGTTATATTTAAGTAAAATGTTCAAGGATTCCTGGTCATATCTCAAATTTCATAAAAATTTCTTTTTTTTTTTAAATAAAAATTAGGTGATCATTATTTACCCCAGAAATGTGGTGATCGTGAATTACCCCGGGTCACCCTATAAAGCAAATTTATTTAGTAGTTAGCCTATTATAACTAACAGTGATAACTCTATTTAAAAATCCTGAACACTAGTATGGTATAAAAATCTGACAATTTTGAATAATTCAGCATTTTTATGTGATGCACATACATACATGCCTATTTTTAAAACGACTGGATTTTCACTAGTTTATTGAGACAAGAAGTTTTATTATTTTACTAGATATTATCTAAAGGTTTCAAATTTTTTCAATATCTTAATGATAATATTTGTTTTGAATCAAAATACAAGATAGGTGACTGACTTTATCATTTCATAGTTACAAATTTTTTCCATTGTTTTGTTGAATGATATTCCATATTAGGAACATTCAGAAGTCTTATTTAATCATTTGAGAGCACAAGAGTAACTGGCATTTGGGTTAAAAATCAAATTGGTCATACTTAAAAGAGAAAAATTTTAATAGTGGAACATGATTCGTAATCCAGTCTGTTCAAATACTTTTTAGATGATTTTGTTTTGCTGTTGGAAATATTCGTCTCCACGGAAAAATTTATTTTCACAATTACACATTTAAAATTATACGTTATCATCACCGACCTAAAATTTTGTTTCCCATAGAAAATGAGGCTTTTAAAGAAGCGATGGGATGGAAGGCTGTCTATGTACTTTCTGAAGAGATTTGTTCTTATTTATTCAATGATGCTGTGAAAGCCACGGTTTTTTAATATTGTAAGTTGCGCTAGGTAATATTTTTAATAAAAGAGGAAAAAATTGTACAAGTTAATCTTCAATTAGAAAAACTGTTCCAAATACATATCAAATGAAAAAAAAAATGCTCCAAGTTGAAGGTTTGTTGCAAAATCATCTCAAAATCCCTCACCTATAGAACTCTGTGGTTTATAATATAGTACACAATTGTCCTTGTCACTATTCTGCATCTCCCTGACCCATGTATCAACACTCCCAGCATATGTCTTTGTCCTGATGACTGCAAATTGTACATTTTCTCAATGTTATATAAGTCTTTCTTGGTTAAAAGGTGGATCCTTTCCAATCTTGAATCAGATACACCATCTCGTATCTCATCTAAGATAGTGTCAAATGGCATCTTAGCAGCAATAAGTTCCTTGTCTTTAGATGAAAGAAAAATATGTGAAATTTCATTTCTATGTCCCACATGTTTACTCATAAAAGATACAGAACATATTCCGTCAGAGGATTTAACAAGTTTGATGCTGGCAGGACAATACGAATTTATTTTGTTTGATCCCTGAATTTTGAGTTGACTTTCATTACTGCCTCTGGCTTCATAGTAACCAGAGCGATGACATTCAAAATAACAAGTAGTCCCATTTCTTGAAGATTTCAAGCCTAGTGTCTTAATATAAAGACTACTGGTATTTCTTTCTATATCCTCTTTCCAGCTGAAAAAGTCAGTCTCATTTGGGAATTGTAACTCTTCCACGGGCAATCAAATCCCATGTTCCATTTGTAAATGAGACAGTAGCTGTTTTTTTGTATATTCCACACTTATGCACTCTGGATGTTGTTGGATGCTCTTTAGCTTTATGATTTTTCAGCAAATATAATTTGTGAAAAACCATGTCACATGAACTGCACGAAAATTCCGCAGTTTTCACCTTCGAAAATTCGTCCAGTTTATTGGGATGTAAAGATGCAACATGTCTTTTTAAGCTGCGTAGGTGTTTGAAACTTCTAGGGCACTCTTCACATGAAAATTTAACATCATCAACCTCCATAGCATCTATTTCAATATGATTCATCACATGAATATCATCCGTTTCCATAGCGAAAAATTCCAATTAAAAATAAATTTTTAAACGGATTAAATAAAAAAAGGCAAATGCAAAAATGACAATCGGCATGCGAATTTCACTCTCAACACAAACACACCAACAGTTGAAATAGCGCGAATGGCGTTGCGCATGCGCAATATCAACTTCTTCCTCTTCCCCTCGTAACTTTTTCCCTTCGTTCCCCTCGGTGCAAAATTTTCGGTGCTGGCCCTAGACGGTAGTGAGTTCAACCTAATTATGTGGATCAGCTGAACCATCCAGATGTTAAACCAAAGAAGAAGAATAAGTTCTTTGGTTAAACCTTCGCCAAATGAAGGTCATACTGCTGTGCGGTGCGCATGCCTGGTGGGGGTGGAGGAAGTATCTGTCTGGCGGCTGTTTATTCGCCCATAAGTGCGTTAAGCACTATGTGAACTTTCTCTTTCCTGGTTTTTGCTGATTTGCAGAGACGCGCTGCTTCAAGTAGGGTTGGGAATTCTTCTAGTAGCATTTTAACTTCTTTGATGGCTTTTATGGTTTCTTTAATGTCAGCTAGGTCAAAAGGATCGTCTGTTTTCTCTTCTGTAGATTGCTCTGTTTTCTCAACTTTTTGCGCGGCTGCTTGTGCATAACTTCTTCCGTGCTGTCTGGGTGAGGATTTTTTGATGATAGGAAATGATTTACATCCTTTCCAAGCTGCGAGGTGGCCAAACTCCCCGCAGTTCACGCATTTCAGCTCCATAATTTTTTCTTTGATACTACACTCCCTGGTTGGGTGCTTCCCTCCACATTTGATGCACTTAGGCTTCAGGTGACAGTTCCTGGCTGCTGCCTGAACAGTTGTAGCAAATGATCGCTTTTGGCTTTTTTCTGTATGTTTCGATCTTTGTCTTGAAGTAGCAAATGCTCCTTTCGTTCTATATGTTCGTGTAGTTTCCTTTTTTCTCAATTTCCACTAGGAACATAGGCAGGAGTCTTTTCATCTTGTAGTTTTTCATTTGGGTTATCCTGTTGACAGCATATCCTTTGCTTGTGAGGTCTTCTACGATTTCTTGGGGATCTGTTTCTTCAGAAAGATTCTTGATTACTACTTTGATGGGTCGCTCTTCCGAGGCCTCATTCTGCTGTCTTTTCGTTGAGGAGGGCCAGGATCTGTACTTTGCACTCTTCTGAGGGTGGCTTGATATTTATGAAATCATGGGTCCATCGATTTTCCGTTCCTGGGAATTTTTCTGCTATCTCTTTGATCATCGTCTTGTAGTCCCCTTGGGGCTTCAAGCTTATTGTCTCCGGGTAGGTTTTTTTTTCTGCCACAGGTAGGAATTTGTTATCTGTTTCAATGGGTAATGCCTTTTCTTCTCTGCGCTTAGGTTTGGCGGCTTTCCTTAGGGAATCCTTCAGAAATTCTCCTGTGTTTCCCTGTTCCATTTCTTCCAATTGCTGAGTGGTTGTATCCATATCTGTTTCAATTCCGCTGAAAATGCTTGATCGGTCTGTCATTTCCTCTTCTGTTACAGTGTTCGAAGATTCTGCTAAATGGTGAATGGTGCAGTCCGCGACCGGACAAACTCCTACTTTTCTAAGTATATCTTGGTAGAAGAACTTCTCTAGTTTCTAGTGATCTTTTGCCACTCGTGCTTCTTTCCATTCTGGTGTTTCTTGTCCATGGGTTCTCATTAGTTTGGCCTGTTTGTTGAAGTTCGCTCGGCAGTATTTGTGCATTCTCTCCCATTCAACAATTTTTCCACATATTTCTGTGGGGTCCTTCCTGTGGAATTCCTTTATCCACTCCAGTATCTGTTTTCTCGTGTCAGTTTCCGTAGTCATGTTAGCTGACGACCACGTGGTCGTACCAGACAAAGTCCAAAAAAGTTTAGAAAAAGGTGAAATTAATTTCCAATAAGAGTTCTAAAAGATCGTTTCCACTTCCTAAAATAATTTGAGAAAGAGTCACTGTTCGGATTGTCAAAAGCAATCCCGATGCTAAAAGATTTCGCTAAGAGATGAACACGCATTCCTTGCCGCATGAAAACGAGTCTTATCCATTTGTCGAGGAGGAGATTAAAAATTAGTTAGTTTTCCCGAACATTATTGCCTTTTTGTAATTCCTAGTTTCAGGTTGTAATTTCTAGTTTCTAATATCAAATTTGATGAGTTATCACTTGAGGAAATTCAAGTTTGGCGGCAAGCCTAACCAAAATTTTAACAAAAAATTACCTGTAATGCAATATACAAAAATTTGAAAGCCTTTTCACGTCTCATAAATTTAAAATGGCAGGAAAGCATGAGATTAAAATGCTTGAAGAAAGGATGAATATCATTTTAATGATGATGATGATGATGAAGTTGTTTGAGATGTAAAAATCATTTTAATCTAAATCACACACAATAAAAACAAACAAACCTGAAATCAAATATCTATTGTCACGCTTTATAAAATATTACTTTGAAGAAGGTGCGATAAAATATTTCAGCAATGCAATGAATACTAGAGTGGAAATTCTACTTTGGAGTTACTTTCCCAAGAAAACAATTTATACTATCACAACCGTAACATTTGCAAAAGCGCGTGAATAAAAGATTTGCTGAAATAATGAGACGGTAGGAATTTTATTTACAACAATAAAAACATTGTTAAAATTCATGTTTTAAAACATTTTGAAACATTAATTAAAATTGAACAAAATGTCACATGGAAATAAGATCGGTGTCATTGAAAAGCTAATTTTTTTATCTTTAAGATGATGTAAAACTGGTGTTTTTTCGATAATAGGATCCGAAGTTATTCCGGAAAAACGTTAAAATTTAAAGTAATTTTTAAATCATTTAAATTCTAATTAAAATTTCGAAAAATCCTTTCTTAGTGAGCACCTACTCCCCAAGAAGCAACCGCCTCACAGTGGAGTATTTGCCGCAAAATCCTGGCCAAAAATATTGTTCATCCTTTTAAAAGTTAAAATCATTGCTGTTGACTTTTGATTTATATTATATTAATAAATGCACTTAAATAAACTCATAACAAAGAAAAGAATGGTTTTTTATATAATAAATACAAAGTTTACTTAACTCTTTACTGCTTATAAGAGGAAAATAAATGTTGATAGATTTGTTTTACTTTTTTGTAATTTTTAATTAAATAGGTTAATGTTATATTTTCTATAACATTTTAGTTATTGATATAAATATATTTTATATATATATATAATGCATATTTACCTTTAGAGTTTGCCAAATTTGAGGAATTACAATATATATATATATACATGTTTTCCAGTTCCTAGGATAAAATAACGGTTTTAATGTTATTCCTTAGAGCTCTGTTCTTCGTTTTCATCATTCTCATTTTGATGTTTATTAGAAGGACCGCTCTCAGACGTTTCTTGAAGAAGTTGTAGTGTTTCGCTAATACAAAGTATCTCACTTGGTCTTTGTCAAGCCCAGATCATAAATGAATCACTGCTTAAAAGAAACATATTCAGAACATCTATGTTGAAAATTTCTCTATTAAACTTTCTGGAGTAATTCGAACGGTACAACCTAAAGTATTTGTTTCTGGCCTTGGTAGCTTCTTGTGACAGCTGGCTAATATGTATTTCTCAACTTGCTAAATTACAGTGACCCTAATTATTAAAACTTTGTACATTGTTGGAGTCATAGGTTCATGTAGATCTTGTTTCATCAGCATATACTTAGAATTTTTTTCATCAATGTGATACCCATTTATTATAGCTTCCAATATCAATATCAACCTTTTGATCAATTCTACATTTACTACAGTGATTCGTCAAGCAATCTAAGGAGAATTCTAGATCTGAAAAAATCTCATCATTTGATGTTCGAAAGCATTCGGATTGTCATGAAGCAGTCCCAGTTCGCCTTTGAACTTTCTTAAGATGTTATTTTTAATGCCTCCTACAATTCTTTTCTCTTCTTCATTCTCGCCTGTCACTTATGCTTTGGCATTCTGTATGATAAGTGAAGTTCTGACTTAAAGAATTGTATGCGTGTATGTAAAGGTGACAGACAAAATTTCGATGTAAGTTGGTTTTCTAGAAATCTCTTATGTAATTTATTAAAGTCTTATGATGAAATTCCACAGATGTAGCACCTAATTGTAGATGTTGTCCCTGTTGCAGTATTACAGTTTCTTCCATCGCCCATTGTCAGTAGCACACAGTATTTAATCTTTCACACTGTACTTTCAGTTGGTACTTCTGTAATGTACTGAATTTCTTCGTTTATAATATCTGATATTTCATGTTTAGAGTGCACGCACTTTGGTCTAGTAATTTAACAGTACGATAATCATAAACGGAAACACCGACCAGGTTAGGTATGCGGAGTGTACTGCAGGACTGGCCTCCACGACAATTAACACAGGCACTGTGGACGAACTCCCTTGTCATACGCCGACAACTTCCCCATTACAGGGTTACAACCCGCCAACATCGGAGATGGACCCTAAGAAGTAGTAAACTCTCTTTATGTCAAAAAATGTCATAATAAAGTCATGAAAATAAAAAAAGTATTTTATAAAAAAAATTATATAAAAAAATGGCGCAAATATGCTCAAGATTTTTTCTTTGAAATTGGTCCTTAGTATTATGAATATTATGTCTATACTTTAAAATAGGCCCAGCAGAGCCCGGAACACTTTTAAAAAGCTTTCACAATGTATAAATTATAGCTAAAAAGGCATAAAAATTAACTTTTTTTAACTTCTGAAAATTTTTTTTATGTGAAAAATAGATATATTCGAATGAATATATAATTTTAAACAAAGGTCTTACCTTTATTTAACATGTAAAAATTATTTAACTTTAAACTATTAGTTTATATAGCCACAAAAAATATATTTAAACGTTACAGTAAAGCTGAAATGTGATAAAAACTACGTTCACTACTGAAGAAATTTATTTTTCAACTGAATCTAGGAACTAAAGGATATGACTCATGTTCCTGAAATGAACGTCGATCGACGCACCAATTAGTCAGCTATTATAAAATACCATTTTTACAATTGTTGAATACATTTCAAATTTTGGACTTTTGGCCAGGATTTTGGTACAAATACTCCACTGCAGTGTGCGCCTGCCAAATTTCAAGTTTCTAGTCCCAGTGGTCTGGGAGATTTCGTGATGAGTGAGTGAGTGAGTCATATTTGCCTTTTATATATAAAGATTACACATGTGCGCAATAAGGTATGCGTCGCGATGGGACAAAATCTGTTTGTTTCTAGTCATGTCTCTTAAAAGAAAAGGGGGGAAAAAAACCCCATGCAAATAGCTTAAATTCTTTCTCAAGAATGGACGAGTTTTCTGGTTTGTTTAAATGCCTGTACTATGCATTTCCGATGTAATGCTAAGTCAATGATCTTCAAAGCGGAAGTCCAACATAAAAGAAGATAAAGGGGTCTATTCTGGTACCCCCGGTTGGGTTGGGAGACGTCACTCTTTTCGCTCGTTAATAACGGGAAAAGTGACGTCTCCCAACCCAACCGGGGGTACCAAAATAGACCCGTAAATCAAATTATTCATACTTTTTTGATAAGTGAAATGAAATAAATGATACTTTCCAAAGATTATTGGTCTTCTTAAAACGTGTATATGGACTAGTTTTCTGTTTTCTTTTCTTACATTAAAAACCTTGACTTGATTTGAAAGGCTTTTGGACTTCCGCTTTGAAGAGTCTATTGACTTAGCATTACACCGGAATTACGTAGTTACGGCATTTTAATGTAAATAAACAAAACTGAAAAATTGTCCATGGACGTGTTTTCTGTTTCGTTTATTTTGAGTAAACGCACAGAACTTCTGTAACCAGAATCTACTTCCGGTTTTCCTTTGATAAGGCATTACACCGGAAATCGGCCATGGATACGAAAGCTACATCAGCCCAAAGAAACAAAATAGAAAACTCGTCCACAAATAAGGGTCTGCAAACTTTCTTTAATGATTTTGATTTAAATATAATTTTATATTGATTAATTTTTATGTTTATAACAAATAATTTAAAGATCTAAAATTTATATGACGTAATAAATGTTTGCGAGATATAATTTTGACTTTCTATTATTCCACGATCTATTACTTTGGCATCAGTATTACAGGAGGGGTGGCCATATTGCTATTGGAGTTGATTAAAGATTTGTAAAGTTAGTTTATTTAAACATAAACAGAAGCCGCCCTTGATATTAAAAGTGTATTATCTTAGTAACTTTAAGAATTGCCATTGTGATCTTTTGGAAAAAAGGTTAGTGACTGCTTTCAATGGAAATAATTGATTTTTATTCTCGATTTTGTTATATATATTTCCATACGTCAATATTTAATTAGTTTCTATTTCTGACGTTTTTGAGGAAAACATTTCCTTCGACAAGACAGTTTTGTGCTAGTAATTTCATCTAGAGTGTCATTGCTTTGTTTTTTGTTGGTGCCATCGCCATTTGTGGTGTAATTTTCTGTACGATATGTTGCTAAGATGGTGTTTTTGTGAATAAATTTATTGAAGTCATATGATTCTGACAATCAACGTATAGGGAACTTACTCGAATTAAAAAGAAATGGTGTTTGTTTTGTTCCAGTCTAACAGATTTCGAAGTTAAGTGCGTATTATTTGATGTTTAAGTCGAAAACGTTTTCTTAATTGTAGCATATTCATGTTAGTTGATCGGTAAAAATGTTTGTTTTTACGTGACATTTTTATAAAAATGAAGTTTTTTATTCATGGGATTTAGAAGGTTTAAGTTTTTAATGTAGTAGACGTATTTTTTTTTTACTTCTATTGTTTTGTAATTTGGTATGCACAGTATTTCGTAATTTGAGGAAAAATGTCATGAAGAAGTAATCGGATGCTTAAAGGAAATAGCTTCCTCCCTTTACATTTTTTTAATTTATAAAATTGGTTTGGGTAAATAGACAGCTTTTGTATCGAAATTTGTGGGAAGATTAATTGAATTGCTTTAAAATAAACTAGATTTATTAATCCCATGCTTTTATCTGCTTTGTCTTGATTAAAACTTTCATGGTGACTCATTCAATAATTGTAACTAAATAAAACGCGTTTTGATAATTAATTTTAGCTCTTTATTTTTAATTATTGTATTTATCCATTTTCTTAATGGATGTTTTTTGTGCTTAGTGTAATTTATATTTTGTAATGCTTTCTTTCATATTTTTATTCTATTAAATTTTTAATAGGGTGTAATATTTTAAAACTAGTTAACAAAAATAAACTTCTGAAATGCGAAATCTTCAGTCAAGGTCTTAAATTTTAAATATTTCTTAGGAAGCATTAATCTTCATAGTGAATGAAATGCTTAAATGTTAAATTATTGAAACAATCATTAAATAAAAATTACTATTGTTGAATAAATGTCACAAATATTTTTATGGTCTGTTGAGTCTTCAAGGTGTGTGATATTTCGTGCATGCATAGTAAATAGCTTAATCTAAGTCAGCTGTAAGCATGCTTTCCAAGATCACTATTAAATGAGTGGTTTTATGCTTCTGAACTAATTTTCTCATACTTTTCTTGTTAATGGATGCTCAGATCTTATTTTAATTAAAACAGCTTCAATTTCATTAGACTTGTAGATTTGAGACAATTTTGAGTATTTTAAATGAGTTGTTCATTGATGTAAAGATTTAAGTATCTCTAATTTTTATAATTTGTGTACTGTGGCGTAATCATCAATATATAGCTAAATAAACTGTTGTCTTAGATTTCTGGTTATTCAAATTCCCATTTATATTTTTTTGTAATCAGTTGTGTAATCACAAATTAAGCAGTGTCGGAATGCTCCAACCTGAGTGACAAAAATCCTACTGTTTTAAGGAGTTCCCACATTTTTTCCTTATTTATTTCTTGTTAAAAAAAAAGGCCAGCACAGTTTTGGTGCATTCTGACCCCTGTTAGTTGTAATTCTTGAGTAATACTTTATATTTTTATAGAAGGTATATAAATGACATTTTTTATAAACTATTTTATGAAAACTTATATTGCCTTGAAGAAATGCTGAATTACTTACTTATTTGAAATCTTTAATGTTCTAGGTATCCTGAAAAATTTTCTTCACTTATTTTTTTTGGTGCAGGGAGAGAGCTTTTACTGTCTAAAAAAAATTCTGAGCTTACTTTTCTTGTCCGATTTCTTTTTTACGTGAAAAAATTATTATAATTTTTTAAAACATATATTTTAACTATTAGAAAGAAAATTATTAGAAGAAAAAAATTATTTATTTTAAATCTTTTATTAGTGTTGTTCTAGCTGTAATTGCAGTTGCAATGTGTTTTTATTTGTTTATGTTACTCTTATAATTATAAAAAGGAAGTGTGGGAACCACTAACAATTGAAAAGGTAAAGTTCAGATAATTCGAAATTTAAAACAGCAAAGCAGCAATAAATGAAGGATAAATAGTCGTATTATTATCACTGTAAAATAATAAGGTAAGTGCTCCAGTAGTGGGCCACTTGAATTTTTAAGTTGAAAAACAAGAAATTCCAATGAAATAAGAGATCTGACTCTGGCAGGCTGAAACCCTTATCAACTAAATACCAAAGGCACAGCCTTTATTTCGTGTTTAGTTAGGAGCTAGAAAGTTTGTTGCTGAAGTTGGTCTCTGAGAGAAGCATTTTTAGCTTATTCTTAGTGATTTCCTTAAGAGGCAACTCTTCATTCAACTATTTTTTAGCATACACTCTATTTGTTTTTAAAATGAATTGTTATTCATATTATTTGATTATATAATGAATGTATTATAAACTGTCTTTAAATTAAATAATATTGATAATTTATGGATAATGAAGGGTGGCCCACTTTTGGATCAATGTTTTACTAAATGCTCCAGTAGTGGGCCTAGGGAGGCCAGTACTGGAGCACATGCTTTCTCTCAAATAGACTGTTTTGTGATGTTTAATAAGAAGGTTATATCTTGTAAAGCCTTTTTATTTAATTAGATTTGTTTTATTTTTATCAGAACCAGTAGTCGGCCACATGGCCCACTTCTGATACACTAATGGCCCACTAATGGAACATTCTGACCAATTACTTAAATAATAAATATTTTATAGTACTGTTGAGGAAAAGACTGATATTCAAGAATTAGTTGGGCTCTGTAACGAGGCAGACAATAATTATCGCATTGCTGGACCATCGAAAAATATTCTATCGCCATTTAAAAGGGCTCTTTTCTGGCTGCAGAGAGAAGATGATAAAAGAAAAAAAGATTTATTCAACATAAAATATCAAGATTTAATATCCATAATGTCCCAAACAGAACTGTAAATCTCATGCGACTAGAATCTATAAATAAAAGATTTCACCTATATCAAGCCATTTTTATTCCATTTTTTTTATAGTGTATATTGTTAATATATTGTTATTATTACTGTATATAATGATTTTATTCTTTTTCTTTGGCACAAATGACAAATCTGGGTGGCCCACTTTTGGTATGCCCACTACTGGTACATCAAAAGTTTTCTATGCCCACTTCTGGTGCATAGGAGTGATCTAAGTTTTTAATTTTT
>BGPR01036471.1:0-15524 GCA_013235015.1 Araneus ventricosus
TAGTTTTCTGTCTGCATTAGCGCAACTTGCGCTGCGGTATGCTATCAGCTGCGGGCAATTATATTCAAATTAGATACTGAATTGGTATTCACTAAATTAGGCAACCATATTCTTAGAAATGGTAAAGCTGGTATGTGAGAATACCAAGCTAATTTTTTAAAAAAGAAATGAGTCCAATTAATATTTTTTTATTTAATTCAGCAAAATAGCCCTGTAAAAGAATATATTCGTGAGCAGTGATGAGATGGGATATTGACCTACCGAGAGGTTCTAAATCTTGGAAAAGATCGTGGTAAATAAGTTGGAAACAAATAGACAAAAAATGGAATTATATTAAAGCTGAAAGTCTGGTCACTTACCATTCAAACTAACGGAAACACACATTTGCATATAATGGAGACTACCTTATATTCAAAGGAATTAAGACTGAATTGGCATACCAAATTAGGGTATCAATATTCTTAGATGACAAAAGCTGAGAGGAGAATATGTTTAATTTTTTTAAAAAAGAATGAAATCTAATTAATATTTTATTTAGTTCTAAAATGGATATTCTTGTAAATGAATGAGACGGGGAGAAAGTAGATGAGATGGGATACTTTTAGTATAAACTTGTATCTCTGTTCACTTCATAGTAGAACCACACATTCACACTTAGAAAATTATCCTTGAAAAAAGAACGAAACGTAGATTTAAAAAAAAAACTAAAATTGTCCCTCAAATTAACATTTAAGACATTTTATCGTTAATCTATACTTGGAATTTATACCAATTATAGAGAAAATAAAATATATGTAGAACTCCTTTACAGTCTAGCCTACATCTCCACTTTCTCCTATAACGAAATTTCTTAACGCAATGTTAAATAACAATATCCAAAATATCCTGCCATAACCAGAAGTGGTTGTCTCCTATAACGAAATTTTTTCAGATCCCTGATCTTTTCGATTTTTTGTCATTTTTGAAGAAAGCTGCCAATTTCTGTGCAAAACAAACGCTCGTGTTCGTTTCTGTTATCTATTGTCTATTCCAGTACACATACCAAGAACTATGTGAAGGGTAAATGCAGTTGAGGGGACTTAGATCTACAATACGCATTATATCCATACTAGTGCATATATTATTCTCTTAAATTGGTGAATTGTCTTCTACTTTTGAGCATTTAAAACAATAAAATTTAGTATCTTAACAAATTTATAATAAATAATATTTCATTTTTAATTGAAAGTCATAATTAAATATTTTTTGAACTTATCGCACATACTAAAAGGTTTCTTACATTTACTTAAATAACTGCAAAATTCTAATTGATAACGAAATTTTCTATATATAGAGAATTTTCAACTGGAACCAAGCGATTTCAAGCGGTAGGAAATTTCTGCGAAAGTTTTCTAAGAACAAAATAAATAATTGTCTGGGGAGGAGCCAAAAAATTTCAGTTTGAAAAAAGAAAAAAAACTAAAGAAAAAAAGTTGATTTTAATGTGGAAAGTGCAATGAAACTTTAAAGATCAACTTAGAAGTCTAAAAAAAACTTTCATCTGAAAATGTCACATTAAGATATGGAAAGCAATTAGAGCCAATAGAAAATGCTAATTAAATTAGCTTAATACATAATGAACAAACTATTTTCCTAGGAAAAGGAGACTGCACGTAGCTTCTTCAGAAATACAAACGCTTTAGTGCTATAAGCGCATTTGCCTGAATATCGCTCATACAAAATAATTTATGGCTTTGAGTTTCTAGCCGGGTTTCAAACCCCAAAAGGAATAAAATATTTACGTAATTGATTTTTTTGTACGGGTTGATCAGCCGAATTATTGTGCGGCTGCATATGGTACCCAAAATATATATCGCTATATTTAAAATCAGGAAAATCAGGAAATGTTGTGTTTACTGGCGAATTTTTTTTCACAGTTTCTGTAGTTCCCTGGTTTCAGTAAATGTTACTGCACATTTCACTGGATTTCAGTAAAATGTTACTATAATATTTGATTTCAGTAAAATGCTTTACTGTAATATCGGCTCGATTTCAGTAAATACACTGTAATATTTACTGGATTTCAGTAACGTCGCTGTACATTACCTAAATGTTACTCGTAAAATTTACTGTGTTTCAAATAGTTACTGTAAAGTAGACTGTATATATAGGTAAAAATTTACACTAAAAGCGCTGTATGCTGCGCAGTAGAAACCTATGAATTGTAGTAAAAGTTCTAAAAATAGCAATAAGACATTACCTTAGAATTTGTGATAAAATTACTGTAAATGGTTAATGTTACTGTAAAATTTGTACTTTTAATTTTTTTCTACTGTAAAATTTACAGCCTATATAAAAGTACTGGCAAGGATTGCCAAAGTACTTTACTGTAAATTATAGTAATTTTTTTTAGTACAAATAAACATGTTAGTGCTTACAAAAAACAAAAGAAGCTCTACAAGATGACTGCAAAAGAATTATAATTGAATCGTGTTGATTCCATAGAGCCACATAAGTCAATATTTTTTTCAAAATAGCGTCCATGCCAATTTTCATTCCAAAGGCATTTATGTGATGATTGAAGAAGAAATGACAAGAGTTTTATTGTCACATTATCTCATATATAAAACGCTACGTAAGTGGCACAGAAAAGAGGATAATTTCACTTTTGCCGATTTAAGAAACAGATCGGCTTGTTTACGAAACAAACCTGCAGCCATGTTAGTCTTTAACTTCATACGTATAGCATAAGGACTGGTGTGGTTCAACCTGAAAAAAGAAAATAAATGAGTTAAGACGTAGTATGTTCACAATATTTCTTACAATATAATGAAACTTGGGATGAAATTATTCTGAACAGATTAGTAAGAAACGAAGCAGATGAGTTTAGGGCGATCCATGAAATGACAAGTTGTAACTAAACTATTTTGACGTTCAGATCAACGCGTCAAAATAGTTTAAGTCAGCGAAGGTGTTAAATTCTGCTTAAACTGAGGTGAACATCATAGAGCTTATTATTGTCAACATTGTATATTGGGTACTTCTTTCCGCTATGCACACACCACATGGCATCTTTTTTTGTCTTGAGAGAATTTTCTTGGAGGCCGAATATGAATTTCAACTTCTTTCTTGATGATACATGACGCCGCTGCATTTTTTTGTCTGCTGGTCAGGATTGAATGCGCCATTCTTGAAAATGCATATTGTGCATAGGAGCAAATGCATTAAGACATTTTTTGTTTCTCCCTAAAGATTTGAATAGCTGGCACCTTGGCTCCACTTCTTTTCTTTATAGATATTTGACTTAACGCTGCATTAAATAGAAGGATTGTATGCGCCAATTTGGCCGAAAATGCATTGCATAGAGCGCAAATAACAGACAGCTTTAATTTTTTTTCTCCCTAAAGATTGAAGCGCTGAACAGCCACCTTGGCTCCACTTCTTTCTGAGAGACGCACGCTGTATTTTGCCATGCCGGAGCCAATGCGATTTAATATGAAAGTGTGTTTTATATCTTTTTATCTATATATCTGTTGAAAATGTTATAAAACCAGGTCATATCAGCTACCGTGACTTTAACCGCAATCTGAAAGAAATGGAAAATAGTCAATTAAAACTGGACAAGGTTCTCTTTTATATAAGTGAATTTAGTCCCATTTGTAACTTATAGCAATTGCGCCTGTTCTTATACGTCTAAACATGATAATGTTGAGAAGCTGGATAATAGTGTTCCTTAAACATCGATAGATCAATACTAATGAAGCCAAGTCGATAGTATCGTAATTTCTGAACTATCGACTCCAAACAGTCGATAGTACTGACTTTCAAATCATCGACAGTTTTCACCCGGCAAGCATTCGTAGGCGCATTTTCAGTCAATAGTTTTAAAGTGACTGGAAATTATCGATAGTTTCCAAACCATCGACCGGAAACTATCGATTGCATAGATAATTTTATAAACCATCGGTCGAAACGCTCCAGACCGGAACTATCGGTATAGTTTCTAAACTATCGACCGGAGAAACACCCATAGATAGCACGGGAGAAAAAAAACCATCGACTGAAACAACGGACTGGAACTATCGATTGGTACAGATAGTTTATAAAACTACCGATTGGAAACAATCGACTGGAATCCGTCGTAGACATTTTGCAACCACGACCGGAAACAATCGACTGGAACCAGACAGTATAGATAGTTTCTAAACTATCGACTGGAAGAAGGTTTTATCGATAGCAGGATAGTTTCTAAACTATCAGACCGGAAGAACACCTATCGATAGTAATGCCGGGAAAGAAAACTATCGACGGAAACTATCGATTGCAGATAGTTTATAAACTATCGATTGAAACAATCGACTGTCCACGATAGTATAGATAGTTTATAAACTAACGACTGGAAACAATCGACCGAACTATCGATAGTATAGATAGTTTATAAAACCGACTGAAACAATCGACTGAAACTATCAGATAGTATAGATAGTTTCTAAACCGTCGATTGGAAGAACACCTGGTCGATAGTATCTCCGGGAAAACCATCGATAGGAAAAACGACATCGATCTGCACCTATCGATATTTTGGAAAAGCTACCGATGTTTAAGAAGAAACACTACTGATACCATCTGTAACTTAGCGTCATGTCATGAAAAAAATGGCTCAAAACACTGTGCAGGGTAGACCGATGTCCAGTTCGGCGCAATTAATCCTGGATAGCAGGTGCCTATTAAGAAAGGGTTTCAAAATTTTAGTTAAATTCTTTTAAATTAATTAAAATTAATCGATATTTTGACATTTTCCTCGATAACTTCAAGCATTTTATCGTAAAAAACCCATTTTTTTAACCACTTAAAATTAAAAAGAAATTAGCATTTTTGTGGTACCAATTTTATGCCATTACTGTGCAATTTTTTTCACTTGTTTTAAATTTAAAATTAGTTTTAAACACAGTTTTGTAATGTGTGCTTTACTTACATAACCGCGCAGCAAAATAGCAAGATTGTAAACATTCAATGAATATTTTGTTAGACGTTACACCTAGTCACGCAGCAAAAAATAATTACCACTTCAAATTTTATTTATGTTCAAATATTACGTAAGCACCTAAGGGGAGTAGAGGGGGCTTGCTTATTTTGCTGACAAGGAAGGGGGGGGGGGGGGTATGAGTGATACCTTGTACATTAAACCGTTTTATTTCCGAAAATCTCTTGTAACTTGCAAAATAATTCTATAAAAAATAAATTTGAAAAAATTAAATTTGGCAAAAAAAGAAAATTAAATTTGAGAATCAAAATTAGATAAAATAAGAAATTTTCTTTAAAACAAAATTGTAAGGAAATTAAATATATATATATTTTTCATTTTAATGAGGAGAGTTTTTTTTATTTGAATTAAGTCCCAAATTTTAAAATTAGATTATTGCTATACGTTTTGTTAAAAAAAAGAACGGAGGCTATTTTGCTTATGTGAACATAAGGGGGTTAAGATTTGCTTAATTTTGTTATCGTCAGGGGAGGGGTCAAAACACTAAAACATGCTTTACGTATTATTTGAACGGGTCCCCCCAATAACTAATGTTTTAACATATTTCAAAACCAGACAAGCATATTGGTTAATGTTTTAAGCTGACATTCTTTCTGTAATGCAAGAATCACATGCATAGAAATGCAAAGACTGATGCAAATCAGTCAAGTGGACAAGGCAAAGCAATCGCTTCCAAACATTATCTTGATAACGGACTTTTGAAAACGACAGGTTCGAATTTCCTTAAGTTTTGCAAATTATCGTTCAGAACGCATTGATAATGCTATTTCACTATAGAGAAAGAAAAAAAAATCTATAGTTCTTTTAAACTTTAATAAAAGGGAAAACTTAAAATCTTCTGATTACCTCTGAATCAAGGATTATTTATACTTATGTAAAATTGTATTAGAATTGACCAATATGTTGTTTTATTATAGTGTTGATATATATGCATTTTTGATTATAAATTAATTAATTAATTTAAAATAATTAATTTAAAATAATTAATTAATCGAAATTAATAATTAATTTCATCGGTTTTATTTGTTCAATCCTCTAATTCAATAAACATTTTTTCCAAATGTTTTCCTATCCGATCAGCCTTCCTAGTCTACTCTTTTTTACCCAATTAATCGAGATTTTGCCTGCCCCTCAAATTTCTTTTGAATCTTCTGTATTTTAGATCCAACTTGCAGAACTAATGCTTTTGTCATTGGCAGAGTTGGCCAACCAAATGTCACTTTCCAAGTAACCAGTAACATTGTTTATGATTATATTATTTCATCAAATTTCTTTGAATAATTCAATTCACAACATTTTCCTGTCGCTTTCATATATCCGATCAGCCTCACTACTCTTACCAATTAACGAGATTTTGCTCAGTTCCTAAATTTCTTTTTGAATCTTCTTAGATCCTAACTCTGTAGACCATCGTTTAATATTGGCATAGAGTTGGAAAGTTTTCAACTGGACGTCACTTTCCAAATAACAATACACATTCGCTGATGGTTGTAACTTTTTTTGATTATATATTTCATCAAATTTCTTTTATTTGTTCAATCTTCAATTCAATAACATTTTCCCCATGGTTTTCATATCCGATCAGCTCTAGTCGTACTTCTTACTCAATTAATCGAGATGCTTCAGTTCCTAAATTTCTTTTGAAACTTCTTAGATCCTAACTTGTAGACCATCGTCGTTTAATATTGCATAGAGTTGGAAAGCCAATCCAAAATGTCACTTTCCAAGTAAACGGTAACAAATACATTCGTCAGATGGTTGTAACATTTTTTGATTATATTATTTCATCGAATTTCTTTTATTTGTTCAATCCTCTAATTCAATAACATTTTCCCCAATGTTTTCATATCCGATCAGCCTCTAGTTCACTTTACTCAATTAATCGAGATTTTGCTCAGTTCCTTAAATTTCTTTGAAACTTGCATTTTAGATCCTAACTCGTAGACCATCGTTTAATATTGGCATAGAGTTAAGTTTTCAATCCAAATGTCACTTTCCAAGTAACCAGTAACAATACACATTCGTCAGATGGTTGTAACTTTTTTTGATTATATTATTTCATCAAATTTCTTTTATTTGTTCAATCCTCTAATTCAATAACATTTTCCACGTTTTCATCTGATCAGCCTCTAGTTCACTTACTCAATTAACTGGAGAGCCTGCCTGCTCCTTAAATTTCTTTTGAATCTTCTGTATTAGATCCAACTCTGTAGACCATTTAATATTGCATAGAGTTGAAAGTTTTCAATCCAAATGTCACTTTCCAAGTAACCAGTAACAATACACATTCGTCGATATTTACCCTTTTTTTGGTTTATATTATTTCATCAAATTTCTTTTATTTGTTCAATCTCTAATTCAATAACATTTTCCAATGTTTTCTGCTATCCGATCAGCCTTAGTTCACTTTACCCAATTAATCGAGATTTTGCCACCTTAAATTTCTTTTAAATTCTGTATTTTAGACCAACTCTAGACCATCGTTTAATATTGGCATAAAGCTGGAAAGTTTTCAATCCAAATGTCACTTTCCAAGCAACCAATAGTAACAATACACATTCGTCAGATGGCGTAACTTTTTTTGATTATATTATTTCAATACATTTCTTTTATTTACTAACTTTCAATTCAATAACATTTCCAAATGTTTATCCGATCAGCCTCTAGTTCACTTTTTTACCTGTTCAATCGAGATTTTGCTCAAGTTCCTTTAAATTTCTTCTGTATTTTAGATCCAACTCTGTATGACCATCGTTTATTGCATAGAGTTGGAAAGTTCTCAATCCAAATGTCACTTTTCAAATAACCACAGTAACAATACACATTCGTCAGATGGTTGTAACTTTTTTTGATTATATTATTTCATCGAATTTCTTTTATTTGTTCAATCCTCTAATTCAATAACATTTTCCCCAATGTTTTCATATATTCGATCAATCTCCAGTGCACTTTACTCAATTAATCGAGATTTTGCTCAGTTCCCTAAATTTCTTTTGAATCCTCTGCATTTAACTCTGTAGACCTTCTTCGTTTGAGATTGGCAATATAGCTGGAAAGTTTTCAAACCCAATGCCACTTTCCGAATAAACTGTAATAATACACATTTGTCACTTTTTTTTAGCTTTGGAAATGATGCAATTTTTCATTCCTTTTATTACACACCAAGTTACTGTCTCTGTTGCAACCCATCTGCGTTGCAGCAGTTCCGGTTTTACATTGTCAAAATTATTTCTAGAGCATCTTAAGGCTGATATGCCTGCCTGTTCTTATAAATGTTAATCGTCTTCACTTTACTCACTACTGATTTTGCTCTGCTCCAAATTTTTTGAATTCTGCACCTAACTCTGTAGACCTTCGTTTGAGATTACATAGTTGGAAAGTTTTCAAACCGCCACTTCTTTCCGAATAACCAGTAATACACATTTGTCACTTTTTTCGGCTTTGGAAATGCTGCAATTTTTTTCACGACCTTTCTCTTTCTTACCCAAGTTCAAGCGCTACAGTGGTAACCCATCTGCGTTTGTAAACACGCCAGATGGTTTAAATACCAGCAAATTATCGCGCATCTTAGCTGATGGCGCTCTGCTCGTTCTTATAAATGTTAATCGTTCACTTTTACTCAATTAATCGAAGATTTTGCCTGTTCCTTAAATTCTCTTTTGAATCTTCTGCATTTAACTCTGTAGACCATCGTTTAATATTGCATGGACTGGAAAGCTAACCAAATGTCAGTTTCTCTCAAGAACCAGTAACAATACACATCTGTCAGATGTATGTATTTTTTGATTATATTATCGTCATCGAATTCTTTTTATTTGTTCAATCCTCTAATTCAATAAACATTTTCCCCAATGTTTTCATATATCCGATCAGCCTCTAGTCTACTTATTAATCGAGATTTTGCTCCAGTTCAAATTTCTTTTTAATCTTCTGTATTTTAGATCCTAACTCTGTAGACCATCGTTTAATATTGGCATAAAGTTGGAAAGTTTTCAATCCAAATGTCACTTTCCAAGTAACCAGTAACAAATACACATTCGTCAGATGGTTGTAAACTTTTTTGCATATGATTTACCTACATTTCTTTATTTAAACTAATCCTTCTAATTAACAACATCGTCCAAATAAGCTTATATATCCGATTCTAAAGCCCACTTTTACTCAATTAATCGAGATTTTGCTCAGTTCCTTAAATTTCTTTTTGAATCCTCTGCATTTAACTCTGTAGACCTTCGTTTGAGATTGGCATATAGTTGGAAAGTTTTCAACCCGAATGCCACTTTCCGAATAACCAGTAATAATACACATTTGTCACTTTTTTTAGCTTTGGAAATGATGCAATTTTTTTCACGACCTTTCTCTTTTATTACACAAGTTCAAGCTACTGAATTTCTGCTGTAACCCATCTGCGTTTTGTAAACACGCCAGATGGTTTGAATACCAGCAAATTATTTCTAGGAGCATCTTAAGGCTGATGGCGCTCTGCTCGTTCTTATAAATGTTAATCGTTCACTTTACTCAATTAATCGAGATTTTGCTCTGTTCCTTAAATTTCTTTTTGAATCTTCTGCACCTAACTCTGTAGACCTTCGTTTGAGATTGGCATATAGTTGGAAAGTTTTCAACCCGAATGCCACTTTCCGAATAACCAGTAATAATACACATTTGTCACTTTTTTTAGCTTTGGAAATGTCGCAATTTTTTTCACGACCTTTCTCTTTTCTTACCCAAGTTCAAGCTACTGAATTTCTGCGGTAACCCATCTGCGTTTTGTAAACACGCCAGATGGTTTGAATACCAGCAAATTATTTTCAGGAGCATCTTAAGGCTGATGCCGCTCTGCTTGTTCTTATAAATGTTAATCGTTCACTTTACGCAATATCTGACAGGCAGAAGGAATAAAACAAATAAGCACACTCTAGTCTCTTGACACTGTGCTGCTTAATGTCAAAACCAACCCGGATCAACTTTATTATAAGGAAAAAATTAGCCTTCCAGTATTCGCGCGTACGTGAATCGTTTGATTTTAAAAGGAGACTTCCGACTTCTGGCAGAGAACTGCTAGATTGATGCGAAGAGGCGTCTTCTCTACCATCATATCGCTGTCGTTCAGGCAAAAGTCGCTATGTCTGAAGGCATCCTTCTGGTTTAAAATCGTCGTTTTTGATGAAAATTATCACAAAAATTTTATGACTTAATTCTGTAGCCTGTTTAATCAGCTTTCTAAAACTGTTTCACTTTTTACTCTACGTGAATTACAAATGGAGCTACAGCTGTTTCATTACCGAACTGTAAGCATTATTTAAAGTTGCGTGAAAACTTTAAATGCGTTTTCTGAGAAATGATATTTTTGAGGAAAACTGTAGACCGTAACAATGATTTCTCAAAACGTTATTCGAGTATTGATATGAAATTTTCTGAGATTGTTTTCCGTAATATGCTTGATGTTTTCCTCTAAAAACTAAGATCAATTTTAAAATCAAGTAATATTGTTAAGTGTTTAAACATAAAAGAAAAGCAATTTTTATGAAAAATTACCAGTTTAGTAACTATGTTCGGCTATATCTCAAAACTATTTTGAAGTACAAGAAAGATTTTAGAGTAAAACACAGATAACTGTCATAAAAATGTACTCCTACAAGGATTTACGTATATTTAGAATATGATTTTGTCTACGGCTGTTAGCGTAAGGCAAATATTTCAGTCATTTTTCTCCAAATTTCTCAGTTTTTTTTAAAAATATTATTTTGAAAGCTTAATTTTACAATATTTTCATAGTTTTAAAACGTATGCAGTTGAAAAATAACATTAAAAATATATATAACTTATTTTTCAAAAAAATGTCTCCGAACACAGTCGGATACCTTAAACTACAGTTACGAGATGCTGTCAGTTTAGACTGAATCGGATTTGAATCCTTATGATAAATATTAAAAAATTAATTCACAGATTTCTGCCTCCTGTTGATTTAATGATGCCAAAATAACAGGTTTCTGTCACGAAATAATGAATTGCAAATTTCGATTGACTGCAGCAGCCCGTCAAAAGGTTTCTGGGACTTTGTGACTTCTGCCTGAGCGACGATGATATGGAAACTTTGATGCTTCACCACAACATAGCTGTGAATGGCCCGTTTCTAAGCAAACAGCGCATTGACCTTCAACAAATTAAAAACGAAAATAAAAAGGTAATTTCGCCCAAGACTGCAGAAGTCCCTTTTTACTTTCTCGTATACGAAGAGGAAGTATTGTAATCGTCAAAAAATTCGAATTCGAGATTTTGACGAATCTCCACGTTTCAGACCTCCCTGAATCCGAAAAACACAATTTGGGAATCATGTCTGTCTGTGAACACGATAACTCGAAAACTATTAGAGATACGGGGATGAAATTTGGTATGTGGTCTTTAAACATAATTTGTAGGTTTCTATCAAATTTTGGACAAAATCCGTCAACGGGAAGTCTCTCTGTCTGTATGTCCGAAGTCATGCGAACG
The DNA here is from genome assembly GCA_013235015.1 of Araneus ventricosus. Taxonomy (NCBI): domain Eukaryota; kingdom Metazoa; phylum Arthropoda; class Arachnida; order Araneae; family Araneidae; genus Araneus; species Araneus ventricosus. Next base: position 11,519 of record BGPR01036471.1, read on the forward strand.
CTATAACTCAAAAACTTGAAAAGCCAGATGGATAAAATTTGGTACACAGTTTTATCGTCATGAATGTAGGTCCGTATAAATGTTTGGGCCAAATCCGTCAACGGGTTGACTGTCTGCCGGTCTGTATAATCGCATCTCAAACGAATCAGCTGTCTCCACGCTCATGCGTACATAACGCAATCTTCTGTGCACGGTATTTATTGACTCCTGCTTGGCGCTTTTGTTTTCATCCGATTCTCCATGCGCATGCGTACTTGGTAGCAATCTGTGCACGCGGAAAGATTGTCCTTGAGCCAAGAGAAAGTAGAAATTGGTACGCATTTAATCGGAACGCATCGCTTCGAATTTGATTTTTTACCTAAATATTTTCTGATAGTCACTGGATCCTGGGTTACAATAGGTTCGAATTTTTTTATCCACGCGGGGGAGGGGAAACAGCACCTTTTTCGAGAAGTATACGAGAAAGTTTAGGGGAGAACACTCCCGCTGGATTTCACTGCTACCCAATAGGCTCAAGACTCGCAAAGCACTCAATTTTCACACGAACTTGGAGAAACAATATTCTATAATTTTTATAATACAGGGTTTACAATACACTAAAGTCCTTCTACCCAACATTCACTTGAGAACGGCGACAACTATTGCCGCAAACTTGGTGTCTAGGTATAGTAAAATGGCCATGCGCTACACGGCGAGATCGGTTAGAGTGCCACCTGGCGCCAAACAACGGAGTTAGCGTTCGTATCTCGAAAAAGTTACAGGATTCGGGGAAAAAGCAAATTACAAAAAATTATAGATCGTCTTCGATTTAGTACGAAAAGACACCTTGAGCGCAATAATGCTAAGAACAAAACGTGTGGTCGCGATTTTCCAAACCTGTGACGTAACAACTCGCGACAACAAGAGAAAAGAACATCTATTAAACAATAAACGTCGACCCGATGGCGTAGTCGTTAGTCTAGTTAGTTAGTCGTTTGTTTTTTATTTCTCTTTCTAACGCTTTTCTGGCGTAAGAGTGTTGGAAATCACGACCAAACAAATGCGCGTTTTACACGTTTTTTTCTTAGTATTATTGCGCTCAAGATGTCTTTTCTTATTAAATCGAAGACGATCTACAATTTTGTAATTGACTTTTTTTCCCGTATCTTGCACCGCTAACTCTGTTGTTTGCAGCCAGGTGGAGCTGTAATCGATCTCCACGTGTGGTCACTTTACTATACCTAGACACCAAGTTTGCGGCAATAGGTGTCGCCGTTCTAAAGTTAATGTGGGGTAGTAGCACACCCTGTATAAATAAATCACTCATCTTTCGTTTTTTCCGCCATTACCAACATTACTTTCGTGTACCTCTAACTAGTCTGAATTGGACTGAAGCATTTTTTCTCTGTAAACGTAGTTCAAATAATGTGTAATGGAGCTGATTTTTACGATTTTCCTTTATGCGTCTTTTAAAGACGAAACCAAACGGAATCTTTGGTTTTATGCTATTATAGCACAATTTCCCGATACTTCGTTAGTCCCAAATAACTATTTTTGTGGCTTTATTTATTTTTCATAAAAAAGTTACAACGAAGGAGACTAATCTGAAGATTTTTTATTGCCAATTAAATTATCATTTTCATTGTGCCGTTCAGTTGTATTCTTTATATTCCCACTGCCCGGAACAAGTTGTGCTTTGAAGGCAGCTGGATACAATATACAAGTAAATCGGGACTCTGGAAACGACGCCGTAAGGAACGTATAAAGTGTTAACTGTTGCTTCCAAATGGAAAAATGTAACGTGGCATAAAGGAATAACATTTTATGCTACATTAAATGTACTATTGAAAGAAATTGCGAAGTCTGCTATTGTTTTGCCAATCCCTATTCCCTATGGTCATTTTATAAATATTCTTGACGTAACATTTTTAAACAAAAAGTTCCACTCTTCTGGAAGTAGATGAATGATTATGAAACTTGAATATTACTCAACCATCTAGATCAAGTGCTAGTTAGAGTCTTCGACCAGCAATTGAAATGGTCTAAGCCGTCTAAAATAATTGATACTAAAGCTACTTAAGTCGGTCGGTTTTCATCGAAAATTAGATTCTTTGTTTAAAATATTAGATATCAGAATATTACCCTAACAATGGGACTACAGAAGAAATTTAAATTCAGAAAAGAGCATTTATTGTGACTCGATCAAATGAAAAATGTAATTCTTAACGTGTTTAACGCTGGCTGGCGCCGCATGTGCGTTTCTAACTCGACTCTCATCTCAGCGCCGATCTATGCGGCCTTGCGTTACGGCGGGAATTGCTACTCGCTGTGGGCGGGAAACCACACATAATACGTTTGCTAGACAAATGTTTTTTCTATCAGATGGCACGTTACTATTCCATGTTTCTTTCAGAATTTGGTCCCATGCAGTATTTCTCTCTCCGAGGTCAGATTGTAGTCAGCCACGTGCACTTGATGTTAATACGGTTTTTTTTTCAAATATTAATTCATTAATTAAATTTAACATTAATTTTTGGTGCATATCGGAGAAAAAAAGTGCAGTGTATTTCTCTTTGTTGTTGACCTAAAATGGAATTGAGCTTTAGAATTTTCTTTTATATTACTTGTGTATAATTATTACCTCTGTTCGCTACGATCTTCATACATCAAAAATTTAAACAATTATACGTGTTCTGGCTTAAATCTGTATTTATCCCAACAGCCCTCGGAGAGTCCAGAATGCGTCTTCCTCCTTCCAACGATGGAAAATGCATTAGTCATCACTTCTGATGCCAAATTTGCTTGCGGTTGAAACGATCCTACCACGAAGATCTGCTACGCCATTATTCTGGCTTTGGTTCTGCCTATTGAACGTCATCTCAAAATTTCATCCACGAATCAATTTGATTTGTATAACGAAAAATCTTTGAATGATTTCAGAGCAAAGAAAGAAGAAAAATTCGCATTTTTTTGTGAAAAGTTCTTGATTAATGTATATCGAGTTCTATGACCTCAATATAAAAGATTGCAGAAAGAATCCCAAATATATTATTTCATTTCAACCAATCAAAACGTGCAAAATGTGTCGGGATGTGACGAGACAAACTTGCCGGGCAATAACTTTTTATAGATCAGAAACATCTCGACTTCTTAAAATCTCGTCTCCATACGCAGGTAGAACTCTCAATTATATACGAGCCGATTGGAGCCGCAGTCAGATAATAGATATTCGGTTAATAGAGTAAATCTACTGCCGGCAAGTTTTTAATGTTTATTTCAAATTATAAAAATAGTCCGTTAATACACCAAGTGCTGACATTTAGTACCTCTTTTATCGGATTACCAGAAATACACATTACGATTTTTTAAAACGCTGATAGATTTAATAAGGCGAAGGTCGATGGTGTACGTTTCAGCATTTTCCTAATATTCTTTAAAGATAATCTCAAAAGTCTTTTCCCCGCTCAACAGGCTTTCCGCTTTATTTTACAGTGCTGCGTTTATTCATGAAAGCGTCGGCCTCAAATCATATTAAATTGCCTGAGGAGACCGAGTTTTTAATTTTTTCTCTAAATAAACGCGGATACAAAAGTCATCCCGTCAAGCGAGTTTCTACAAGCTTTCACATCGCGAAAATCTGCAAAAAACTCCAAATGCCAGCTTAAACTGCTTGCTTAAAGATTAGTCGACTTTATTAAAACGAAAAGCTTTTAGTTCGATTTTCTGGTACCGGCTCTGTTAGGTTCGGATAAATCAGGGCGCATTGGAAAAGTTAACCTTAAATGTAAAGGTGGGCAGTTAAACCGGTTGGAAGAAATTTTAACTAGCCTACAAATATACTTAGTTCTTATGAAAACTTTCAGGATGAACTACGATGTTTTCGATGTTGCTTTGGTAGAAAATGCTTTTTCTTAATTGAATATCATGTCGAAGTAAACTAACATTGATTCTAGGATTTTTTATCTTCTCTCTGGTGTGCTACTAATTTGTTGATCTTTAAAATAAAAGATAATGTCGATAAATTCAC
>BGPR01036472.1:0-15524 GCA_013235015.1 Araneus ventricosus
GATTATTAATATAAATAAAGTGTAATAACATCAGTATATAATAGCTCACACACAAGCGCACGCTTGCGCACGCACACGCACGTAAACACACGTACATTTTGATTATTAGTATGAAGAAAGTGTAATAACATCGGTATATAAAAGCTATATTCTAATCCTTTTTTATCCCCTTTTGAGGTATATAAGATTTTAAGTACGAGCCGTAAGCTCATTTGTAACCGTTGCTGTAGTAGAGATCAGGCTTTTAAAACCCGATAAGAATCTCTCAAATTACTTGCTGATACTCCGCGGATCATTCGAATATTTCACATTTGAATTAGACAGCTACAAATATTCAAACTAAGAAAAATTTATGATGAATTGTGACTCAGAATTTTAGGTAAATAAAAAGAATTTGTATTACGTTCAACATAATATCATATTATAAGAACTTCTTCATTATAAAATTATATAATACCATCTATATATTTGATCACAGCATTAGAAACTACTGATAATAAAACTGAATTTAAGAATAGTTTTGGAGGACCTTGCATTTATCTAATTAATTATTTATATCTTTCATCGTTTTCTAACTAATACAATTATTTTAGATCGATCTACAGTTAGATGAAAACGGACAAGAAATGAACGATGATCCTTTACTAAAACAGTACTCAACAAAATTCTCAAAATAAAAATACAGAATGATTTCGTGGAATATGTCACATTTATTGATACTTTTTTAACGAATGCATGGATATTACACTATAATCAGTGGCGGATTTTGTCAATATGAGGCCATAGGCGCAATACTGACTTAAGGCCCCTCCCCCTACCCTATGTCGCAAAATCGCCACGAGCTTAGCTCTACGATAAACGTCGAATATATTTTGAGGCCCACTACCCCCACCCAATGTCGCAAATTTTCCGTCGGCATAGTACTGCAATATACGTCGAATACGTTTAGGGGCCCCCTAGACGCACCCAATTTCGCTAATTCCTCGTCAACTTAACACTACTGTGTGCATCGAATGTGCTCTAAGGCCCCCTGGATTCTCGAGGAACGAGGCGAGCGCCTCTAACGCCTGTGCGGAAAACCGCCACTGACTATAATGACTGTTTAGTTTACGTATTTGGATCCCTTTTATTAGTATTGTGAAAAAGACAGCCTGATTAATATAAATCTGTACGTTTTTTAGCTAGTATTTATGCAATCATTAATTGGAAGCAGACGAAATCCATAAAATAACAGAACCATTTGCCATTTTGCAGAATTCGGTTTAACTATTGAATTGTGTTTCTAAGAGTGTGTAGTTTCACGTGAAGAATTGAAAGAATTCCAATCCGTAGCACAGCTTCTTGTAATACATTAATTAATTTCGTAATTATTTTTTATATTATAAGCAGCATTAGAATTTTTTTGTATTTTTTTGAAAGAAAAAAATATATATGAAAATGCACGTTTTGGAGTTGATTCCTTGATGCATAACTGCATTGAATTGGGAAATATTGCTTGAACAAAAGTTTCTTCCAACAAACAACATTTCTGCTTTTTTCATGTTTATGTTGTATCTTTCTACATTAACTGGCTGATACTAGCTGATACGTTGCTCGGTATTCATATTTTTTCTTATGTCCTCCTTCGTTTTTTTTCTGAAAATATTGTCATTAACTTTCCTCAAAAAGCGAGAATCTCCTTTGAATCCTTTCTTGTTGAATTAAAACTTGCAAATTTAGTCTTTTTATTACCTGTTTCAATGAAAATTCGAGAAGTTTTCAAAAATAAAAGTTATTTAAACTTTTAAATTATATACTGTGTAATAGCTAATACAGCTTTACAATGAACAATTACACTATACAAAATTTTACCGGAGTTGCTGATTAAAAATATGAACTTAAAAAAATCTTTAGAAAAGTTAAATCTTAATAAAAATATACGTTGCAAAATAAAACACCAAAAGACAAACACACAGAGAGAAAATGCAAGAAAATGATTTTCCCCCCAATGTTTATAATTAAAACACAGTAGTGTAATGGACGAGTTTTCTGGTTTGTTTACTTACATTAAAAACCTTTTGACTTTATCTGCTTGTATGTTGGATTTCTGCTTTGAAGATTCCATTGACTTAGCATTACACCGGAATTACGTAGCACAGGCAATTAAATGCAAAAAAACATAGCAGAAAACTCGTCCATATTTTGTCTCGAGCGCAGAAAATCGTTTGCAAAAGAAAAAATAAAACTTTTTATTCTGACCAACTTCCTTTAATATGACTTAAAAAGAATAATATATGAAGAGAAATAAATAACAAAAATAAAAAAATGCAAGAACTGATAAATTAAAATATTGGAAGTATAAATTTCTTCTTTGCGTATTTGAATAATAATGGAGAGCAAAACAAAATTCGCGAAAATAGGCACAAAAAAACCCGTTCGAATTTACCACTTAAAATTAAATAAATAAAAATCTAATTCGATTTTGTAAAAAAATTTCTTAGTTAACTCCCTCTTGTTCTAATCCAATCACTGTGTCAAATTTAAAAAGGAAAGCATAAATAACAACAACAAGCAAACAAAAAAACGAACATACATACAAACAAAAATTAAATTGCTCTTTTATATATATAATGCTTGTTTAAAAAATTATGCGAAATCTAGAAAATTAGAAATGAAGCAGGCATGGAAACAAAAAATAAAACTTGTAAACAAACCAAACTAAATGTTAATAATACCCTTAACTAGTATATTACCTTCTTACCATCTGTGGATTATTAAATAACAGTACATTTTTAAATCCTAATATTTTTCAGTTTGGACATATGAAGCAGTTTCTTTTTTTCCAAATCTAATATTTTTTAAAGTTCGACCGTAATTTTTTTAAAAATAAAAACTATAGAGGGACGAGACTCAAGTTTGTGTGTAGTGCTGCTGAAGAATCCATTCAACTTTAGGAACCATTTTTTATTAGGCTACGTTCCACAGCACAGAACATTAAAGTTACAAGACACAAGACAAGACGGAGAAAAACATCACGATACAAGCACACAGACAAGAATGACAGAGAGGCATCATGGGAAAAAGATGGCTCCGGTAGCGCCACCTACCATAGAAAGGAGAAGGCAGATGATTGTAACCGCTACAAAACTGAAAAGAAGCAACGAAACAATAATTGAAAGTTGTAAAAGCATATTTATTTACATATTTAAATAATAAATTATTATCAATATATTTTCTTCCACTGTATTATTTTTATTGTTAAAAGTATTCCGTTATTAATTGCAAAAAAAAAAGAATTGATGGAAAAGAAGAAAAAAAAGTTTTTCATTAAATATTTAGCTATCTATGTTCCATTTAAATATTTAGCTATCTATGTTCCATTTAAATATTTAGTATATATGAAAGAATCGTCTGTTAATTGTACTTATATATTCACTTTTATGCTATTATTTATGTCTGGCAACGTTTGTAATTAACGTTTTATTTTCATGTCTGTAAAAATCGTCTGCTTTTTATTCTTTTCAATTTTATGTTGCTGTTAAAAATGTTTAGAATTCTGATGTGGAGGACAATTTATGTTAAAGCTATCTTTGCAAAAATGGTAAGTTAAATTTTATCGTTCTTGTTAGTAAATATAAAGTTCTTAGAAATCGTCCTTTATTATATATTTTATCTGGAAGTAGTGAGATATGCTAAGCCTGAATTACTTTAATGTTTATTAAATGAAATATAAAACAAAATCCTAAATACAGTTTTTCAGTCGACTATAGTGAGTATTAATATATGATATGCTTTCTTAAGAGCATTTCCTTTTTAAACGCTTTAACTAAGTTCGAAATGTTTTATGTTTGTATGTATGTAAGGTTGGAATTTTGTGATCGATTTTTCACTCACTTCTTAATGCATTAGAGATCTGAAATTTTGTATATTTATTGGGTCTTGATGACAATGCAATATTTTAATAATTTTAGAGCTCTCAATTATCAATTTTTTAAAAAATTCACAAAATTGCGTTTGCACTCGGTAGGTTTCAGTGGAGCCATCTATAGAATTTTTGAGAACTAAAATACTTGACACAGTAATTTAAATGTTTCAATAAAAGTATGTCCTATTATAGATCTTTTTAAAGAAATTATTTCTGGAATTAAATAAAGCATAGGGTCGATTACGTACATCCTATCAGATCTTTTTCAATAAAATAATTGCTTTAGTTAGTTGATATATAAAATATTTATAATACTGAATTATGACATAAATTAAAGAATAAAAACTAGAAAATAATAAATATAAAAAAGTTTTAAAAAATGCTTTTACCAATAAATTTTCATATAAAATATATCATAAATGTGATTACAATTCCAATTTACTTACAGCTTTTCTACCCCTGTGCTCATTCTTTTACGATTTTTGTTTTGACCTCCAGATTTTCGAGAAATTTTTTTATTTTCTTATTTAATGCATTGGTAAAAGTGTTTCTTTAAAGATTTTATATTTATTTTATGACTGAACCGCGTAGTAATTTGTATTAATAGAGCATTGATTTATTTATGAAATCGCATTTTCAAGTTCTAATAGTTCTTTCCGCAAAAATCAACGTTACCTATCAATACAATTAAGCTTCAAAATTATCATTCTACAAAATTTGGATTTATGATGAAGTTGACTTTTCCAGCTTAACTTTTTTCAACACGAGTTGATTCAAGTTACGAGTACTTTTAACATTTTTTCAAATCGGTTTATCTTTCACTTTGTACGGCGTTTGCGATTCTATAGGTTTTCTTTTTAATCTTACGGAATCTCTTTAGTTTTTGAATTATTTCAACACTGATAAAGGATTTCAATAAAAGTTTCATAATCCTGGATTTGAGGAAGGGATTGTTTCTCGAACTCGACCCAGGGATGCAGAAGGTTTCGAAACTAAAAAAAGTCTTTTTCAAGAAAAACAGGTTTTGGAATTTGGAAGAACAGTCTGTGGGATTTACTTAGCGATAAATAAGAAGTAATTCGATTTGTCTAAATTGCTTGTTCCCAGTTTTTCCGAATGCAATGGTCTGTAAGTTCCAAATCTGGAGGATTCTTCTTTTGTTAGAGATTGCATTAGGTGCTTTTGCTACTCCCGTTGTATTTAGGTCTTTCACTTACAATTTCCGCTCCATTAGTTCGAATCAATGCAGTCCTAACAAGTCTAATCAAGGTCCACAATCATAAAATGGACAAAGAACCAATTCTGGTTCTCCGGCGACTGGATTTAAATCGATTTTCGAATTAGCACTATTTAGCTTTTGGCGCATTGCAAATTATATAAAAATATTTAAATTGTCAGAGGCAAATTGTAGGTTTTCTTGATCGAGAGCGAAATTTAGTGGACACTGGGTATAAATTTGATTACCATTTTGTATAGTTCTGTGAGATAACTGTAAAAATCTACTATAAAGTGAAACCTGTGACTGAGTAGAGAGCGTCGAACTAAAATTCGCCTATTCAAGTTATATTCTGCCAACTGGTAATAAAATGATAATTCTATCAACTGAAAATGAAAAGTAATCCATTTTTCTCCCCGTTATGCATTTCTCCTTGAGAAGTGAGCTTCTTAATATTTCTGGAATATATTTGGTTAAAGGAAAATTAAAAAAGTAACCTTCCACATAGTCAAGTTATATTCTGCCAACTGGTAATAAAATAATAATTCTATCAACTGAAAATGAAAAGCAACCCATTTTTCTCCCCGTTCTGCATTTCTTTTTGAGAAGTGAGCTTCTTAACATTTCTGGAATATATTTGGTTAAAGGAAAATTGAAAAAGTAACCTTCCACATAGTCAAGTTATATTCTGTTAACTGATAATAAATTGATAATTCTATCAACTGAAAATAAAAAGTAATCCATTTTTCTCCCCGTTCTGCATTTCTCTTTGAGAAGTGAGCTTCTTAACATTTCTGGAATGTATTTATATTTGGTTAAAGGAAAATTAAAAAAAAGTAACCTTCACATGTAATTAGCGTTATATTCTGCCAACTGGTAATAAAATAATTCTATCAACTGAAAATGAAAAGAATAAATCCATTTTTCTCCCGTTCTGATCATTTCTTTGAAAAGTTCCGATTTTAACATTTCTGAGAATTATTTGTTAAATGATTACTAAAAGCAACCTTCACATGAGAATCAAGTTATATTCTGTTGTACTGTAATAAATTGATAATTCTATCAACTGAAAATGAAAAGTCATCATTTTTCTCCCTGCTCTGCATTTCTCTGAGAAGGAGTCTCTTAAATTTCTGGAATATAATCAGTTAAACTGAAAATTAAAGAAAGCAACCTTCCACATAGTATTATCAGGATTCTGCCAACTGGTAATAAAATAGATAATTCCTATCGAACTGAAAATCAGAAAAGCATCCAATTTTTTCTCCCTGTTCTCCATTTTTCTCCTTGAAAGTAATTAACATTTCTGAATATATTTGGTTAAAGGAAAATTGCAAAAGTAACTCCACGTGAAAGTTATATCTGCTCAACTCGTAATAAAATGAAATTAATTCAGCTGAAATGTAAAGAGTGTCCATTTTTCTCCCCGTCTCCAGCATTTCTTTATATGAGCTTCGTAAGCATTTCTGAATGTATTTGTTAATGAAAAATTGCAAAGCGTAATTCAAGGTAAGTTTATATTCTGCCACTGGTAATAAAATGATAATTCTATCAAGCTGAAAGAAGTAATCCATTTTTCCCTGTTCTGCGTTTTCTTGAGAGTGAGCTTTTTAAATTTCTGAATGATATATTTGTTATGAAAAATTGCAAAAGTAACCTTCCACGTAGTCAAGTTATATTCTGCTAACTAGTAATAAAATGATAATTTACAACTGAAAATGAAAAGTAATCCATTTTTCCCTGTTCTGCTTTCTCTTGAGAAGTGACTTCAACATTTCGGAATGTATATTTTTAATGAGAAAATTGCAAAGTAACCTTTCCAGTAGTCATTATATTCTGAACTGGTAATAAAATGAATAATTCTATCAACTGAAAATGAAAAGTAATCCATTTTTCTCCCTGTTCTGCTTTCTTTTGAGAAGGATTATAACATTTCTGGAATGTATTTTGTTAATGAATAGTTGCAAAAGACCTTCCACGTAGTAAGTTACACTCGCCTAATCTGGTAATAAAATGATATTATCAACTGAAAAAAGTCATCCCATTTTTCCCTTCTGCGATTTCTCTTTGAGAAGTGAGCATCTTAACATTTCTGGAATATATTTGGTTAAAGGAAAATTGCAAAAGAACCTCCACGAGTCGTTATATTCTGCCAACTGTAATAAAATATAATTCTATCAACAAAATGAAAAATAATCCATTTTTCTCCGTTCTGCATTTCTCTTTTGAGAAGTGAGCTTTAAATTTCTATATTGTTATGAAAAATTGCAAAAGTAACCTTCCACGTATAAAGTATATTCCTCAACTGGTAAAATGATAATTCTATTAACTGGAAAAGAATCCATTTTTCTCCTGTCTCTAGCTTTCTCTTTGAGAAGTGAGTTCTTAACATTTGGAATGTATCATAATGAAAATTGCAAAGTAACCTTCCACGAGTAAGTTAAGCTGCTAACCTGGTAATAAAATGATAATTCTATCAACCATGAAAGTAATCCATTTTCTCCCCTTCTGCATTTCTCTTTGAGAAGTGAGCTTTTTAACATTTCTGGAATATATTTGGTTAAAGGAAAATTGCAAAAGTAACCTTCCACGTAGTCAAGTTATATTCTGCCAACTAGTAATAAAATAATAATTCTATCAACTGAAAATGAAAAGTAATCCATTTTTCTCCCCGTTCTGCATTTCTCTTTGAGAAGTGAGCTTCTTAACATTTCTGGAATGTATTTTGTTAATGAAAAATTGCAAAAGTAACCTTCCACGTAGTAAAGTTATATTCTGCCAACTGGTAATAAAATGATAATTCTATTAACTGTAAATGAAAAGTAATCAATTTTTTCCCCCGTTCTGCATTTCTCTTTGAGAAGTGAGCTATTTAACATTTCTGGAATATATTTGGTTAAAGAAAATTTGCAAAAGTAACTTTCCACGTCTTTATTGATAAATTATTTTCTACTCGATCTTATTTTAACTACTATTTTTACTTCCTCGTATACTAAGAATAGAAAGCGAAGGTATTGCAATCGTAAAAACAATTTAAATCTCGAAAATTTGATTAATCTCCAAGTTTTAGCCTTCTCTTAGTTCAAAAAACTATTTTTGGAATAATGGTTGTCTGTGAAAACCATAACTCAAAAATGGAACGAGCCATACAAATGAAATTTTGTATGTGATTTTTACATCAAAGCTTTACTTCTATAAAATTTTAGATGAAATTAGTCAAAGTCAAATTAGCCTGCGTCTACATCCTTGCCCATGTGATCAATGACCTAAATGAATAACATTTGGCTTATCGTTTTATTGTTCAAATTGTAGGAGAAAGTCGGGTAAGACGACGAAGAGTGTAAGATGATGATTTGGATTTTTCTCAAAAATTTTCCTAGATGAAGTCACCGATTCTGCATCATCAGAGACATATAGCAACCAGCTACCCGTGTCACACCAAAAGATTCCACACCGTTATTAGTGTGATTCACAGTACGCGGTAGTGTGTTTTTGAGTTGTTCCTTCGCAGCTTTCGGTTGTTGCTTGGTAAGGAATAGTAATTTTTTTTATTTATACATGTGATATTCGTAAAGAGCTAATCAAAACATGTTCCATGATGTATTATTTTAATTTTCCGGATGAGCTCATATTCTTCAATGTCTTTTGGAAATAAAAAGGCGAATTTAGGTAAGATGACGAACCTCTCGCGTTAATTTATGAGCTCGTCGTGCTACCTGACTGCCACTTGCCCTTCCTGCAACTCACTGGCACTCTAGAGAAAAATGAGCATCACATTAAAAAAAGGAGATACAGGGAAAAGAAGTTAGTATTAAATTTTATCCATCTAGCTATTTAAGTTTTTGAGTTATAGAGTTCACATGAACGCGGACAGACAGACAGACTGACTTCCTTTGACGGATTTTGTCCAAAATTTGATAGAAACCTACATATGATATGTCAAGATCGCATACCAAATTTCGTCCCCGTAGCTCTAATAGGTTTCGAGTTATCGTGTTCACAGACAGACATACTTTCAAAATTGTGTTTTTCGGACTCAGGGAGGTCTAAAACGTGGAGATTCGTCAAAATCTCGAGTTCGAATTTTTTGACGATTACAAAACTTCCTCTTTGTATACTTCGTATACGAGAAAGTAAAAAAACTCAACAAGCTATAAGAATGAACTTTAATACGTGATCTTTACTTAAAAATTACAGATCTATGCTATATTTTGGACCTAATTCGACAAAAGGGGGGATTTCTACCTGTGTTCCTTGTAATATGAACAAGATAGCTTAAAATTCAACGAGCAGGATAATGAAGTTCTGAATATGGTCTTTATTTCAAAATAGAGTCAGTCAAGGGGGAGAGATCGAAAACGCACACTGAGTCTTCTTCAGTATATGACGAAGTTAAACAGTTAACGTCCAAGTCTAAGGGAAAGGCGAGAGGAGAATATTCTCTCCGGTTTAATATATTGGACGTTAAAATTCCAACTTAAACCCATTAATTAAGACACAGGTTTTTCACTTACAGCCAACATTTCACTTGTTAGGGGGTTCATCGCTCGTTTATAGTGAAATCACAATACTTTCGCGCATTTGTGTAGACGCCACAGACGATCTTCGCATAACGATATAATGTTGGCACATGGTTATAATATAACTAGAAAATAAAAATCGCCTCTTCATTCGAGAGATTTCCCGTCAAATTTGACGTGTTTGAATAAATATATATGCGAGAGAAATGTTTAACATTGATTGAAAACAAATAAAATAAACATATGTTTTATGGCAGCTTGTGTTGAAGTTTCGGATTCGATGCGTCTTCTATAAGCGGCTGCATCTACCGCACGAATCCTGTCCAGCGATTCCTGGCTTTGCCTCGCTAACCATCTTGTTTTCCTTTCCTTTGTCATCCGCCGTCTTTTTGCGATAGGTTCTTCGTCGGTATCCATCGTAAAAAATATCGAAACTAATTCATGATTGTGAAGTATTAAATTATAGTAAAAATATATACAAAATATGTACATAATAATTCAATAAACCATGAAATTCTCAGCTTGTCAAACGTAAGTCAAAAGTTAAAATTTCAAAGGAATTTTTTTTCGAAATTCTAATCAGAACAAAGCGCTTCTCTGCTTGTTAAAAGTTCCCAAAAATATTATCAAATTATATCATCACGATTACAATAAATAATCAGATGCATCGTGGCGTCCAAACTATATCACGCGCATGATATACCACTGACGTGATTTACTACTTTCTATTGAAAAACGGAAATTCATTTGAAATATAGGATTAATAGAATTTAAAATTTGTCTGGAATTATTGATCATAGCGAGATAAATTTTATATCAAACGATAACAAATTTTATTTTACTATTTTAGAGCTATTAAATTTAAAATTAGAACGACAATTACTTTTTAAATTTAAAATGACTGAAATTTAGTTACTCTAACAATGAAATAATGGTGTTTAATGTCTCGCAGTGCTATGGCTCGAATTTTATTGTTGGTGACGTCAGAGCGTTACCGGATCAGTGAGAGACAGATCTGGGCTATTATATTAGTAATATAGATGATCAAAACTGGAACATAGCAGAAATTATTGCAAATATATTTCTTTTTATTTCTTTAAAAAATGTTTAGCTTCCAGTTTGGATTTAAAATTAATTTAATTTTGGAAACATATTTCATTTTATTAAACACCTATTATTCATTTATTTTTTTCACCTCGATTGATAAAATTTCACCCAAGTTCTTAAAGTATAAGAAATTTTAGAAAGCTTAAAGCACTTTTATAATTAGTTTAGTTTAGTCCCGTTTTCGAAGCAACACGAGGGCTCCATTTTTTGATAAAAAATTATTGTCTACTTTAATATTCCATGTTAAAAAATGTTTTAAAAAATTGTTTTATTATTTAGTGTACCATTAGTCTGCTTGAATGTGGCTATTTTTTGTAAAAGTCAGTTAAATTCATAATTATATTTCTGTTACAAAGGATTATTTATTCTATGTCTTGCCATTGATAACATTCCGAGCCGCTTTGTTAAATAATGAATTTTTGACGTAATACATACTTAATAAAAACAATTTTCTATGCTCATTTGTTTCAAATTAGACAGACACACAAAAAAAACCAGGTAGCACCTTAACTTTTAGAAGTCAGAGTATGTGTATACAGTCGGATCTCTATTTAACGAACCTCTATTTGGCGAATTTCTCTATTTTGCAACTTTTTCTTGGAACCAAGAGCATTTTGCAAATTTCTTCACAAAATAACCTCCAAATAGCGAAGTGCATTCTCTATTTAACGAACTTTTTCTTGTGACCCTTTTTTTTTTTTCTCCCCATTTCTCAAAATATTTCTAAATATTTCAAACTTATTCTTTCTTTTAACACATTTTATGGTGATCAATGACCTTGAAGCTGGAAAATGAAAAAGCGAAAGTGCTTGAGCTTCAAAGAAAAAAAAATTCTTCATGAGGTGGATAAGGCGTGAAAAAAAAAAGGATATTGCTTTAAAATTTGATATTCCTCCAAACAGTTTATCAACCATAATAAAAAAAAATCGTGATAAGATACAAAATTATGATTAATCGGATTCTTGTTCAAAACATTTAAAAGCATGTGTCTATGAAGATGTGGATGAGGCAGTTTTGAAGTGGACAGTGTGAAAAAATAAAAACAATACAGCAATGAATTGCGATGAAGACGAAGATGATGAAGATGGAAATGATCATGATGCAGAAATCAACAAACCTTTGTATGATGAAATGCTAAAATTCATTAATTTTAATATAAAATTATTTTTTAAAATTGAAAATACAGTGCATTCCAGGACAATGTTTTGTTTTATTCTTGTTTTCCTTGCAGATTTCTTTTTGATTAGTAAAATATATAAAACAAATAGATATTAATTTACAAAATAAAAGTGCGATTAATTACTTTTTTAATAATATTTAGTGTTTATACTTACTAGTGTTGCTTTAGCACTCTCTTGAAACAATTAAAAAATTACAATATTATCATTAATGGCTTATCATCATTTTTTTTATTATAAAAACACAAATATCTTTTAAAATTTCAAATTTATCAAAAGGCCGAAAGAAAAAAAAATTTAATTTAAATAATTTTGAACAAATTCTATACAACACGCGGCTAGCAATAAATAAATATATAAATAAATAAAAATTATTCCAAAAAGTAATTGAAGTGAGGTGAAATAAAAATAAATAAGTATAGTAAAGAAATATATTTAAAACTGATTATAAATATATTTCTTTACTCTCTCCGTATAAAAATACATGTCGAAATCGCCATTTAAAGTATTTTATCAGGCTTATTATTTTAAATCCTTCATTTATGTGTTTGATGTCATTGTTTTTAAAATTTATCCAACTTTAATGTAATATTGTTGGAATTTCAAAAATTGTTACTGCGTTTTAAAAATTATGAATTGAGGAAGTGACAAATCTTCTGAGTCAGAATGTTGTGAATCAAGAGTCGCCTTGGAAGTGCGATGGAACCTTGTAGTTTAATACAAAATAACATATTTGAAACAAGAAATGAACTAAGTCTACTATAAGATATTAATAAATATTCCCCCATTTTTTATTCTTTTTTTACTTCAATTACTTTTTGGAAATTATTTTATTTTCATCTTGCTAAATGTTTATACTTTTGTTTTAATTATATTGCATTGCCCTCAGAATCCACGTTTTCATTTTTATAATGATTCGGCAGTGACATGATTTGAAATTTAATCAAATTTTAAGTGATAAGTGCGAAAAATATCAAATAACCCTTTGCGGCGCAGTGTGCCAGCTGATGGCACACCTAATTTCACTCGCTTCTCAACCGTCAAATTCAACTATAAATGGAAAATAATAGGTTTAGGATAGGGCTAATAGCACTCCTTTTAGAATGTATATAGCAGCCTTATGAAATTTCTTTTCTGAATAGGAATTATTAGAGACAAAGTTTGGGACAATGCTTTAACTCAGAGAGGAGAAATTGTTTCAGTTCTGGACGTTAACAATTTTAGCAAATTAACTCGGAAATTTTCCTCCAATATTCTTTAAGTTTTAATTTACGATTTTCTGTAAGATTCATGAATATTTTTTGAGTGTATCAAGGTGGTTGTATCTAAGAGGGTTCTCATATGGTGGGGGTGACCCCAAAGAGGCACGAGCCCCCTTGGAATGAAGTAAGTTTTTTAATATTTTTTTTGTAGATTCTATGTCTAGACAATAAACTAAACCCATTCATGATGTTTTTCCATCATATTTCAAAACATTTAAAACCCTCTGAGCACCCAATTATTTTCAACTTTTAGCTGTCAGGTTAGAAAACTTATATTTTAAAGGAAATGAATCGATCTTTTTTGTATTTAATTATACAGTCGGACCTCTATTTAACGAACCTCTATTTTACGAATTTCTCCATTTTGCGAATTTCTTCGTAAAATAACCTCCAAATAACGAAGTGCATTCTCTATTTAACGAACTTTTTCTTGTGATCCAATATTTTTTTTTCTCCCTATTTCTAAAATATTTCTGAACATTTCAAACTTATTCTTTCTTTTAACACATTTTATGGTGATCAATGGCCTTGAAGCTGGAAAATGTCAAAGCGAAAGTGCTTGAGCATCAAAGAAAAAAATTTAATTCTTCATGAGGTGGATAAAGGCGTGAAGAAAAAAGGATATTGCTTTAAAATTTGGTATTTCTCCAAACAGCTTATCAACCATAAAAAGAATCGTGATAAGATACAAAATTATGGTCCATCGAATTCTTGTTCAAAATGTTTAAAAACATGTGTCTATGAAGATGTGGATGAGGCAGTTTTGAAGAGGACAGTGTGAAAAATAAAAACAATACAGCAATGAATTGCGATGAAGACGAAGATGATGAAGATGGAAATGATTATGATGCAGAAATCAACAAACCCTCGTGTGATATGAAATGCTAAAATTCATTAATTTTAATATAATTTTTTTAAAATTGAAAATACAGTGCATTCCCGGGCAATTTTTGTTTTATTCTTGTTTTCCTTGCAGATTTCTTTTTGATGGGTAGGATATATAAAACAAATAGATATTAATTTACAAAATAAAGGTGTGATTAATTACTTTTTTTTAAATAATATTTAGTGTTTATGAATTTAAAATCTGTTTTGTGTATTTTAAAGTATTTTAATAGGAGTATCTCTATTTAACGAATTTTCCATATAACGAACTTTTTTTTCGGGATTTAGCGACTTCGTTAAATAGAGGTCCGACTGTATCTTTGAGATGTTAAGAACACTTTATCCATGGTTGTTTAAGAAAATATACATATACAGTCGGACCTCTGTTTAACGAAGTCGCTAAATCCCGAAAAAAAGTTCGTTATATGGAAAATTCATTAAATAGAGATTCACCTTTTAAAATACTTTAAACTACACAAAACAGATTTTAAATCCATGAACACTAAATATTATTAATAAGTAATTAATCACACCTTTATTTTGTAAATTAATATCTATTTGTTTTAAATATTTTACCTATCAAAAAGAAATCTGCAAGGAAAACAAGAATAAAACAAAAATTGTCCGGGAATACACTGTATTTTCAATTAAAAAATAATTTTATATTAAAATTAATGAATTTTAGCATTTCATCATACAAAGGTTTGTTGATTTCTGCATCATGATCATTTCCATCTTCATCATCTTCATCTTCATCGCACTTCATTGCTGTATTGATTTTATTTTTCACACTGTCCAGTTCAAAACTGTCTCATCCACATCTTCATAGACACATGCTTTTAAACGTTTCGAACAAGATTTCGATGAACCATAATTTTGTATCTTATCACGATTTTTTTATTATGATTGATAAGCTCTTTGGAGGAATACCAAATTTTAAAGCAATATCCTTTTTTCTCACGCCTTTATCCACCTCATGAAGAATTAATTTTTTTTTGATACTCAAGCACTTTTGCTTTGACATTTTCCAACTTCAAGGTCATTGATCACCATAAAATGTGTTAAAAGAAAGAATAAGTTTGAAATGTTTAGAAATATTTTGAGAAATAGTGAGAAAAAATTATTGGATCACAAGAAAAAGTTCGTTAAATAGAGAATGCACTTCGCTATTTGGAGGTTATTTTACGAAGAAATTCGCAAAACGTTCTTGGTTCCAAGAAAGAGTTCGCAAAATAGAGAAATTCGCAACACAGAGGTTCGTTAAATAGAGGTTCGACTGTAAATACGGGCTATCTGCTTTTGAACTGAACATCAAAAACGGAAAAAGACGTTTGCGCCGCTCTGAGGGTAAATGTCTTGCGCCGCGAAGGGTTAAAGAAACAATGGAAAAATTCTTGATTCTAGAAAAACGAAATGGAAATTACTTTTTTGAACATTCCTTTGTTCCCAAAA
>BGPR01036473.1:0-11461 GCA_013235015.1 Araneus ventricosus
TTTTTTTTTTATTGAAGTTCATTTATATCTTCCGGTGGCCCAAGCGCCTCAAAAATAGTTAAAAATTGAATTTTTTATGAAAATTTACAATTTTGTTTTGTTTTGAAATTATTTTTGATATGGGGTGGGAAAGTTGTGTCTTAGGTATAATAGTTTACTTATATTTTTTTTACTGAAATCCATTCATATCTTCCAGTGCCCCAAAAATAGTTAAAAATGATACTTTTTTTAGGAAATTTATAAAAAATTATTTTCAAAATTTTCTTTAGAGCCGGGTAAGGAAGTTTTGATTCGGGTATATTAGTTAACATTTTTTTATTATTATTAAAATTCATTCATGTCTTCTGGTGGACCGAAACCCCCCCCCCCCCAAAAAAAGTTAAAAATTTACATTTTTACAAATATCTATTAAAAATTATGAATTAATGAAAAATATTTAAAAAATATGCAGATTATTCAAGTATTAAACTATAAACTTATAAATAATATAATTTTATAATAATACATGAAGTATAAATTTAAAAGTCAAAGCAATAAATCACAAAACTTATAAAAGTGAACTTAGATCATAGATTTTTTAATTCTATTAGTTTGAAGACTTACATATTTCTAAAGGATGTAATACTTTTTGGCATTATAATGTTTGATAAGACTTCTTGATTATATCCTATTCAATATGAAGCCGTGTCTCTTCTCTTCTCCATATACACTTTCCGACGCTTCAGACACTAAGCGAAAACATATTTCTACAACTTGGGCATGTCTTGGATATTTTGACCATTCCTCCGTCTAACTTTTACCATGGCCTCAATTTCTTTAAATGGCACATTCATCAAAAGAGGTGGTTCAAAAGGTCCAACTCGTTGCCAGTTAATAAGTGCAAAATAATCCCTTGCTTTAAAGTCTATTTTTGGTACTTGGAAAAATTCTTATTCTGATGATCCTCTGTTTTCATCTCTAGCACAAATTAGTTTTCGTAGTGCTAAAGACCTTATATTCTCTTTGTTATCTGTGAGCATTGACAATAGCAAATTTTCAGTATGACAAAAGAAGTTATTTCGTTGAATAAAAGTGTGTACTATATTTCTTAAATTGGGTTCCAAATATTTAGAAAATGAGATAAGTCTCCAAATATGCAGCGCTCCTTCTGTTATGGAGGGTTTTGTTTTGACACGGAATCATACAGGTTGCATATACCTTCATAATATATGTTGCAAGAATAATAAGATTGTCAGATGACTTTTCTGTGACTACATACAACTTTAAAATTCTACTTGCAATTGTTAGCCACCTTGAGAGAGCAACTGCACCAGGCTTTCTTAATTCCAGGTCAGAATAACATTCAACACGAGATATCGCTAGGCAAATATCGTATAGATATTGCTGATCATTGCTGAGAACTATTCTATCTATATTATGTGGCATATTCTCCACATTTATTGAAGAAAAAGGAGTTACACCTCCTATTCCTCGTAGGTTTTGATTGCTTTACCAAGTGGTCGACAAAATTCTTTAGGACCAGCTGTTGCCCAACCAAAGAATTTAGTAGATGACGGAGAGGTAACTCGTTTGTTTGAAGCAAACAAATTCACCATTGTAATGGTCTATTGAGGCCAGTTCCATCAAGCGAATAATACCTCCCCTTGTGCCCAGTATTTACATTTGTTCCATCGCAACCAATTACTGTTAGCCCATTTAATTACATATTATTTGATACAAAAAAAATTGAGTATTGATTCTTTTATAGCTTTAGCTCCTCCTGTTGCAGCAGTGACATACACAGAGTTAGGTTCGTTTACAAGAGTATAATGCTCCTCCTTTGTGGTCTTTGAGTAGTACTTTGTGTCCTTCTTAATTATCAATTTTGTGTTGTCTTTCCTCCCATCGAAATATAATCCGGCTAAAAGAGACCAAGACACTAATAACTTAGTAGACTCTGCAACTGCATTTTAAAGCTTTTTACGCTGTTTAAGAATTTTATTGCAATCTACCACATGCGAAGTCTGTCCTTCCTTTACAATTCCAATGTCTTGTAAAACAGCACTGGCAAATGAAGCAGCTGCTCTATCTGAAATTCCGTATCGATCACATTCCCTTGCTAAAGTAGGGAAATCTAAACGATTTTATGATTGATATTTCAAGGTAATTACTTCCGTATCTGTATACAAGGACAAAGACATAGTGTTGAGCTCAAGTAGCTCCAGTTATTCAGCATCAGCATCAGTTTTAACTATTTTACGTTTTATTCTTTTGTCTTCCATCTGTTTTCTTTTCCCCTTTTTTTTAGTCGCAATTACGTCCACTTCTCCAATAACCATTTTCCTTTCTAATCTTTGATCTTTTATAAACAATCGTTCAGCAAGTGGAATTTTCATGACTTTTTGGCATTTACATGTATAGAAATTTGTACACTTACAAGATGTGATATCGAACAGACACGATATTTTTTCATTACCAATATTTTTCCAATTTTTGTTGGTATTTTTATCATTACTTCGCCCTATCCTCTACGTTTCTCCCTGTAAAATCATTTCTTGAACACATTTTTTATTTTTTATTCTTAATTCGAAATTTAAATAAAAATCGTTTTTTGCAAATATTTAAGCGTCTTGGGGCACCGGAAGATATTAAACAAAGTTGAAAAAATTTTGCATGTATGCTAGTACACTTAAAAGACAACTTTTGAACCCTATACCGATTATTTTATCCACACTTTGAATTTTCGATCCACCCTAGTGTATAACCCCTAAGTTTATCTTAAAGCAACATTTTATTAAAACTATTTCAACTATAATTCTCATATTTTGTTTCGGAAAATATTAGTTAGGATACAAGCAGAAGTTATTTTACCCTAATATTAAACAGACCTACAAACAACCGATTTTTTTTAACCAGCGGGAGTGTTCTCGTCTCGACGTCTACCTCTCGACGTCTCGTTTGTATATTTCGTATACGAGAAAGTAAAAAAGGAAAACTCCGAAAAATTAAAATAACTTAGAGAATACGAAAAAGACATTTTGGATAATATTCATCATTGTAGAAGAGATAAGTTTAAAAATTCCATCTCAGTAGCTAAAGCAATCTGAATCTTTAATAGAGGAAATGTAAATTTAATGAAACAAAAATGCGAAGTGATTAAAGACAGAAACCAGCGAAAAACAAAGGAGCTTAAACGAATATTTTTTCAGTAAGTTAATAAGGAAAGACAAATTCCTCCTTTTAATTTTTTTCAAATTATCTTAAACATTTTTGCCCCACTGACTGACATTTTAAGTAAAGAATAGCTTAAAACTTTTCCCTTATATTCATCGTAAATTGATAAATAGCAACCATCTATGCTCTGAGATTTGGGATGCTAGATACCACTATTATTAAATGCTGAGGAAAAAGAAATTAGAAAAAATTAAGATTAAGTATTCATGAAAAAACTGACCAAGTTATATTCGAAATATTTTTAATACAATTAAAAAAAATTATTTTATATGTATGGGGCTTAAGAAAATTAAATGCTTTGGTACAAGCTTAAATAAGTCTGTTCTCGTAGCGTTTTTATCTTTTTATAAAATGAGCAAATTTCGAAAATTATTATGAATCTTGATTATTTTTTATTTATTTAGAGCAATCAATTTTTTTGAAAGTTTAAACTTATTAAACTTTTATCCTTTAAAATCCTTCAAATTGAAAAAAAATTATATTTAATAAAGCAGTTATCAATCAACTTCAATCCTTTAAAAATATGAAAATTCTTCTTTATCGGTGTCAATCTGAAAGTGAACCCTGAACTAGGAAATTTTATTAAAATGTTATCTATTTTGTAATGTTATAATGAATGAAAACCAATAAAAAGTCACTGCTGAACTAGCCTACGTAATTAACACTCAAAATAAAGAATGTTTCTTACGGCATTTTTTCAATTAACTATTTAATTCCTTCACCTAGAAAAAGGAAACAGCAGCTTTTTTTTATTTAATGTAGCAAAGTGCAAGGAACAAGGTAATCAACTTTCGCGACTTTCAACCGATTGGTCGTAGATATCTTATTACTTACTTGTTAACATCATTCTTCATTCTTTCTTCGCCAACAAAAGAAGATGCCGAATAATGATGTTAAACACTACTTAATTAAACTAATTTAATCTAAACGTGAGCTGGAGGAAGAATTAGCTTACGACAAATACTTCGCTTCGGATGAGATTATTTAAAAGAAGGAGAGATGAATTGCTCAAAATTGCTTCTTTTTATTAACATGTTTTTGTCTTTAAAAGTTTTTACAATGTTTTTGTAAACTCTATTTCGAGTACATAGTATGATATTTCATACAAGTAACGCAACACTAACTGCGATTTTACGCTAATGAATTTGAGTTATGAGCTATATAATGTTACAAAGTATTGTATATAGTTACAACCTGTCTTTGAATTTGTATGAAATGTTATTTGTTAGTTTTAAATTGTAGGGTTTAATAAATTCCAAATAATTGTACTTTTATATGAACCGCTGATAACATGTTTTAATGCTACTTATTTCACTGCAGTGTTAAAAAACATTTCTTTCGGTATTAATGAATTAACATTAACAACAAAGTATAAATTGAAAAGCACTTACTAACAAGTTGGAGGAGTTGGATGATTTCCCGCCAAAGTTCACGATAAATATCACAGTGTTAATTCGAAAAATATATAAATTTCCGAATTTTTCATTGAAAATGCCATTTAATACTAGAATACCTCTTGTTTTCCAAGCGCAAAAATGAGGTTAAAAGGTGACCGGCGACATGTGTTAGCTCAGTTCCGCTGAGAGGTCCTGGATGGCGATTGCAAATTGTATACTGAAAACTACGCGGGTGATTTGCGATAATAATGAGAATGCTGGGGTGTTAATATTCTGTCTGCGTATAATTTGTTAATTTACATTGAACTGATAATTGTGAATTATTTCTGGAATCTTGCATCGCCTGTGGCCGTATTTTGTTAAACTTGTGCTTTCTTCCTCTTATATTACTTATTACTTTCTCATTTTTCTGAATTTTTACTATTTTTTTTTAATAAATACTCGTACCTGTTTACTGCCGCAACTGTGTTGTTTGTTTATCTGGTTGTTTGGTATCGTTTTAATTTGTGGCTTCCTATTTTCTTTTCTTTCTTCTTATTATTTTCTTTATTTTTATTATTATTATTTTAATACTATTTGGTTATTAGTCAAGAAATTGTGTATTGGGCAGTTTGAAATTATGCATGGGAAAATTTGAAAATGTGATAGGAAATTGTGTATAGGTTGATATAGACTTTTCTTGTGGTGCAGTGTGTTGCATTTTTAGGTTTTAATTTGTGGCTTCCTGTATATATATATTTTATGCTTTCTTTTTTTCCCTCTTTAATTTTCTTTGATTGTATGTTAATTTATGTTATTTGGTAATTAATCAAGATTTTGTGTTTAGGAAAGTTTGACAGTGAGTTTAGGAAATTGAAATTGTGTTGGTTAGTTTAACCTTTTTCCTATGAAGCAGTGTACTCTCTGAAGAAATTTTGTATTCGATTTCGCTGGCGTTCTTCGGAACTGTCAGTGGCTCGATATTTGTATGTCCGTAAGGACAGGTCAAATTACTAGTTGTATTACTAATTTCTGCTTTATTATAATTATTCCCAACAAATTTTTGAAATCTTGAATGTTGTAGCAGAACATTACATTGTTACAGGCTTAAGAATGAAAATCATTTTATGCAACAAAGTATTAGACTCGGATGCTGTCCTTTTTTACACTATAAAATTGTTTTGAGATTAGTTGTTCTCCTGAAAGTTTTTATTCCTTTTTTTGTCCACATTTCCTTCAAAACTCCTGTTTTTTCTCATATAATCACATATTCATACTTACTTGGCCTTTCATGCCACACACCGTTGGAGTTTTCTATGAATACTGAAGTAACTTCTTTAATATCTTTTTCAAATATGATATTTTGTTCACCAAGAATTTTAGGAAAAAATGAACGCAGGGTTTAGTAAAAGAAGCAGAACACTGTTTAAACTTTTTTCTAAAATTTTAGTTTGAAAGACAAAGAAGAATTTAAATATCAACCGAATGTAGAGATTGCGTTAATATTACTAATATAGTAGCCCAAATCTGTCTCTCGGTAACGCTGTGACGTCACCCACAATAAAACTCGCGCCATAGCACTGCGAGACGCCAAAAAGCATTATTTCATTGTTACAGAACCTAAATTTCAGTAATTTTAAATTTAAAAGAGAAATTGTCGTTCAAATTTAATAGCTGTAAAATGGTGATATAAAATTTGCTATGGATTGATATAAAATTTATCTCGCTATGATCAATAGTTACCGAGAAATTTTAAATTATATTAATCCTATATTTCAAATTATTTCCCATTTTTTAATAGAAAGTAGTAAATTACGTCAGTGGTATATCATGCGCGTGATATAGTTTGGACGCCACGATGCATCTGATTATTTATTGCAATCGTGACGATATAATTTGATAATATTTTTTTGGCAACGTTTGGCAAGCAGAGAAGTGCTTTATTTTGATTAAAATTTCGAAAAAGAATTCCTTTGAAATTTTAACTTACGTTTGACAAGCTGAGAATTTCATGGTTATTGAATTATAATAAAATTGTTAAACAACGAAAATTACATCACACGGAATGTTGTTTACCGAGAGGTTTTTTGTATAAAGTAATATGTAAAAAAAATATTTCCTGTCATAAAACATATGTTTATTTTATTTGTTTTAAATCAATGTTAAACATTTCTCTCACATATATATCTATTTAAACAAGTCAAATTTGACGGGATATCTGTCGAATGAAGAGGCAATTTGCACCCGTCATACCAGGGCGGGTGGTTTTCTGGTAATACAAGAATAGTGAATTAATTTCAGGAAAACAGTGAATTCCTATTTTGTATACCACTCTTTATAATTGTGGCTGAATATTTTTCTTTGTAGTAGTGCAATAAAGGAAAGATTACATATTATAGAAGTTCATTTTGTGGTCCACCAGCTAACTAACACCAGAGGTCGCTGCCATCACTATGAACATCAAACTGGGCAGAAACAACACAAATAGAGAAGAGTGAGTGATCGAGAAATGACGAGAATGAAGAGTTAAAAAAGATGAGCCATCACGGTCATAAGAAGAAATAGAACTAATTAATAACTGTATATAGGCTCATTGTAAATAGCTTCCTGAATATAGCAATCATGTAATTATCATTGTTTAGCCTAAGTGAATACAGTAATTTAGTTCAATGAATCGAGTAATCATTTTATGGAGCCCACACACTGCCTGTTGTTTATAATTTTCCCGAAAACTTTAAAGGTATCCGACTAGGTTGAAAAATTTTCGAAGAAAAATTCAAAAACATTTGATGATCTAAAAATAAAGCCACAACTTTTAAGATTCTAAAACAGTCTTTGTTTTTATTCTTATTCCATTATTATTTTATTCCTTGATATTTATTTGAACTAATGCGCTATTATATTTTTTAAATGCATTCTCTGAAAAATGAAAATATCTCTAAAATTGGTTCTCGAAAAACGTGATCTCTCGAAAACAATTCATTAAAAATCATTGAAATTTGGTTCACATGTGTCAAAAACCTTTGAGGGTGTAATAAACCGCAGATTTTATCACAGCTTTATTTAGTCATGTTTTGCAGTCACTTTCACTTCAAAACGTAGGATAATTTTGGCGAAAAATCAATGACGCCAACTTTGAATCTTCATAAAATATTCATTTTTAAAAATAAATTTTATCTTGAGGTCTAATACATTCTAGATAGTTTGAGAAGCCCGCATGCGAAATAAAAATTAAATATGTCCTATATTTTTTCAATTATGCTTTTTTTCTTAACATTGATTTTTTTATTAAAATTTTTGAAAAAAAATTATTATTTTAAAAACTACTGATATATGAATTTTTATTTCTAATTGTGATTATTTAAGACTTTTTTTGTTATTTAGCTCTGCATGTCTTTCTTCTTCTTCTTGCGCATGCTTTTTAAAAGAATTTTCTCCGAGGCAAGTCGGGTAAACTTTAATGCTCATTTTAAAGTTAAAACCTGCTTTTAGTGTCAATGATTGAATTCTCAGAGGGCTATTTGTGAAGCTATGTTTTTTGCCATTTAAATAAGCTCACAAAATTAAGGTGAAGTGTGAGTATTCAAAAACATTTCATGTTATGAATTAACAACGAAAAAATACAGAAGAGTCTTTAGTAAAAATCGGGGCAATTTCCGGGGAAATTGTCAGGGAAAATAAGATATTTTTTGGAGGTCAGTTCCTTAGAACTCAATAAACATAATCCTCCCCTAACACAACAACAAAAAAACAATAGTTAAAACTGTTGAACTTTAAAGACAGCACATGAAAACAATAATTAGTGAAAAGGGAATGTAAGCCTAAAGAAGGGTAAACAATGAACAATACAAGGCACCATTGCCGAAGAATGTACATGTAAAATAAAAATCACTTTAAATAACCACCAACAAAACGAATAATTCGCTTTCCCGCCATTTTTTTCTTAAACTTCTTTTCAACACAACAAGGAACTATTAGCCGAAAGATTACCTCCCCTAAAAAATTTCTTAAAACTCAGAAATTCTAAATCTATCAATTTCAATCAAATGGTTCCTAAAGACAGCCATAATATCAGAAAAATGAAAGAATAATAACAGGCAAGCAAGGAAAAAAGTTCCAAACTGTAGATTGAAGAAACATTCGTTCGCCATCTTTCCAAACGGCAAGATGTTTTTTCCCTTTACTAAGATGGCCTTAATGATGATAAACGAGGTATCAGACTGCCTGCGTTCACTCCTTTTCCTCATTTTCACCCGCTCTCTGAAACGAATCTCTAATCGGAACCCTTTTTTGAGCACCTCAGGAGTAAAAGAACAGCCAGAAGCGAGGGCGATTTGTCAAAGTTTAGAAAAACACAGAAAAAGATGAACCTAATGGAAGCGCGTACTGCGCCATTAAGAACCAATATGCTGGGTGTTTAGAATTGTTTTAAAAAATGACGCATATTTTGTCAAATGAAAGTTGGGATTAAATTTAAAGTAGGTTTTTATAGAAAGAGAATCCATCGATTATTTTGCTAAATGGTGGTGGAAAAAGAGAACTCGATTCTTTTTTATTTTATCTGAAATGGATTATTTTAGCTATCTACCTGGGAGTACTGCTGGAAAATTAGAATAAGTGTAGAATGAATTGTTGAATTATAAAATATTAATATTTAATCCTGTAATATCCGCAATTAATATTTACCTATTTGTTAAAACGTAACTTAAGGTATCCGACTGTGTTCGGAGACATTTTTTTGAAAAATAACTTGTATACATTTTTAATGTTATTTTTTAAACTGCATATGTTTTAAAACTATGAAAATATAGTGAAGTTAGGCTTTAAAAATAATATTTTTTAAAAAAAAACTGAGAAATTTCATGAAAAATGACTAAAATATTTGAATTCGCTAACAGCCATAGACAAAATCATATTCTAAATATACATAAATACTTGTAGGAGTACATTTTTATGACAGTTATTTGTGTTATTCTCTACAATATTTTTTGTACTTCAAAATAGTTTTGAGATATAGCTGAACATAGTTACTAAACTGGTAATTTTTCATAAAAAATGCTTTTCGTTTATATTTAAGCACTTAAAAATAATACTTGATTGTAAAACTGACCTTAGTTTTCAGAGGAAAACATCAAGCATATTACAGAAAACAATCTCAGAAAATTTCATATCAATACTTGAATAACGTTTTGAGAAATCATTGTTACGGTCGTCAGTTTTCCTCAAAAACATCAATTCTCAGAAAACACATTTAAAGTTTTCATGCAATATAAAATAATACTTACAATTCGGTAATAAAACAGCTGTAACTCCATTTGTAATTTACGTAGAGTAAAAAGTGAGACAGTTTTAGAAAGCTGATTAAACAGGCTACAAAATTAAGTCATAAATTTTTTTGATAATTTCATTAAAAACAACGATTTTAAACCAGTCGGATACCTTAAAACATCGTTAAAACGTAAATAACTTAATGAAATGAAAATTTTCGTTTCATTCATTAATATACTGTAAATCAGAATTACCTAGAAGTAGAGTGCGAAATAAGATTAATTATTTTAAATTAAAAAGAAAAATTTGTACTGCTGATTGCTTTATTAAATCAGCTAAACAAAAAAATTCAATCCGATGAAAAACCTCTTATGGAATGAATTTGTAGATATTCTTGAATAATTGTTTTGATTTAATGTTGAATCTATTTTTGGGAGACAAATCTGTGATTTAATTATATGGAAATAACTTTATAGTGTTTTTTGAGTAAGTACTACAGCTTTTCCTATTGAAAAAAAAACTAATATAGCATATCTTTAAGTACATGGCAATAATGGACGGGTTGCTTTTCTTCGCGTCCAAAATTGCCGCATAATTGATATTAAATAATTTCTTATAAAATCTGCAACTATAAAGACTCCAACACATCTGAATTAAGCATCTGATGATTTCTTCCTCGAAAGTTTCGTAACGTTATTCACTTTCTTCTTTATTATCATATTATTTAAAGGCGTTCCTTTTCAAGCTTATTTAGATGTAAATTGAACACCTACCGAAGAAGATAGGAATTGGTGATTCCAGCGATAATCGCTGCATGATAGATGAAATTACGAATTGTATTTGCTAATGCTTTTGACACCTAGAGCACATTTTACTTTTAGAGCACTTACAGTTTTTTTCCTACGATTTGAAATCGCAAACTTTTCCACATATCAATCCATACTAGAGCGTCATTACAAAGCCCAAATCTATCGCGTTTCGGATATGAAAAATACATACGAACATAACCAGAAACTATTGGTTTAAGGAAGCAAATATCTAAATTATTAATATGAGACATTTCTCAACTGAAAAAATGTGTACATCTAGATTTCTTCAGTTTCCTGTATGGTTTAACAAATGCTCATTAAATTCTTTGAATAAAGATTCGTCATGTACAATGCACATGTAACAATTATTGGACTGTTCTTCTTTTATGATCATTTTTTATCTACGTGGATACCACTGATCCCATTCGTAAATTAAGACTGAATTCACTCAGAATTTCGCGCAAGCATTTGTCGGAATTTTATGCATTCACGAGTATTTTCTGTCCCTGAGGGCACCATTGATTCTATTCCTAAAATAACAATACATCTTCTCAAAAAACTGTCATCACACGCAGTGTTTGTAAAGCTGGTCGGATTTTCCTACATTGAGTATTTTCCGTCTACATGGGCATTATTCCTAAAATAAATTGAGTCCGTTCCGAAAACTGCCATAATACGCAGTGTTTGTAACGCTGTCGGATTTTCCTACATTCACGAGTATTTTCCGTCTACATGGGCACTATTCCTAAAATAAATGGAATCCCTTCTGAAAACTATCATCATACGCAGTGTTTG
>BGPR01036474.1:0-15524 GCA_013235015.1 Araneus ventricosus
TGGGTTGGGTTCCGTTGTTAACGTGCGGAACCCAACCCAACCGGGGGTACCAGAATAGACCCCAACAATAAAAGCTTTTGACGGAAATTATATATGAGTAGAAATAAAAATATTCTGTAAGGTTTTCTGTGATTGGTCTCCACAAAGGCGCGTATACACTTGCGAGCCGAACCGTTCTATAATTTTTTTTTTCCCTCAACGAACCAACCTCGAACCATGGGAAAGAGCCAACCATCAGTTACCAATGCAGGGAGGGGTTCTTTGAAAGCACTTACTCAGGGTCTTTTAGCTGAAATAAAGGATTCGGTCTTTCAATGTTCTTTGGAGGTTCACAGGAAATGACGAACCACACACGAACACGTCCCAATGTGAACTGTGAATCCCTTTGCGTTCGCTGAAAAATCGACTGGATTCGGATCGCCGCGAACGGTCCGGGGATCGTGCGTCCTGAGTTTTATTAGCGATACCAATAATATATGCTGAGTCCAAACATAGTTATCAACAACTTTCCATGCAAAACAAATTGCGTAAAAGCTTAAATTTTATTGCGATAATAGATAATTTGATTGAAATTGAAAAAAAAAGTAGTTGTATTAATTATGTTTTCTTAACATATCTCTACTAATAATAAAGGAGAATGTGTGTGTGTCTGTGTGTTGGTCCTCTACGGGGCAGATCGCTGGACCTAGAGCTACGAGATTTGGCACAAAGATACTTTGGAGGGTGGGCGTGTTCACCTCGGAGCCCCTTTTTCGAAATTTTAATTAATTAAAAACGAAGCGAAATTCCGGCCTTTTTCCTTAATAACTCTGGAACATATTAAAGCACAAAAATCATTTTTACACCATCTCAAAGTGCAAAATATTACCGTTTCAATGATATCAATTAAGTTGCCATACAATTTTTTCTCTAATTTTAATAATTTTTTAAACATGTTTTTGGCATAATTTACAACGATACTTTTCATTGTTGCAACGCAATTCAAACCGTTTTTATTGTTTATACAACTTTTTAATTGTGTATTTCTCTTTCGATGTTGGAAGTTGAGGTAATATCCTAATGCATTTTTCTATCATATTTATTTCATCAAAAGCTTTTGGAATCTGCAAACCAAGTTCTGAGATATTGCGTATATTGAAAAATATATCCAGTAAGCTGAATGATTATGGTTGCTATGTTTTCATTCTTTCTTCAGCATGTTTTTATCCAGCTAACATGCCGCTGGCCATGAAATTACTTCGCCCTTTTAATGTTGAAATCGAATGCATATTTTGCGAGAGGAATAAGTGAGTGAAGATGGCGCCGACAAAGTGCAATTAGATGTTTCATGACATATATTATTAGTCATTATTATTCGACTCCATTAGGGACATTTATGTAGACAATGAACAGACAAGGTACAAGGCAACTGAAAGAACATGGGTTAAATATCTACCACAATCTGAAGTTTAAAATTATGTTTTTAAGAGAACCGTGAATATAAAATGATGCAAGATTCAATTGAAATCATATTCCCGGCGAACAAGCAGGTTACCGAAGTTGGTTAGTTAATATTAAAGCGTCAGAACTTAAATATGACTATTCTCATAAGAGTGAATGCTGCATATGTTCCCTACTTCGACTTACGACCGAGTTACGTTAATACTGACAGGTTATAAGTTGAACTGGTCCTAAGTCAGATTTATATTTTTCAACACTATTTACATTCAAGGGGTTATAAAAATTGTAACTCAACACAAAAACTCAATCTATATACGTATAAATGTTGTGCGGAATGTAAAAAACTCATAATATGCACGCTACTGTTTGTACTGTGACTAAAAGTGCAACCTGAAATTGAGCTTTAATTTGATATTTACTCTTTGTGGTCTTAAGCCGCAATTCGGCTCTTAAAAGCTAAATATTTTATGTATGCATACACTGTTTTATTCACTGCAGAGAGGGGAGGGGAGCTCTCCACACCCAAAACGGGCGCCAAAACCGAAAGGGTGGCGCTGCTTAAGAGAAGCCTCGGCAGTCACGATTTGAGTTCATTGTAATTCGCCACTGGATTGGAATGGATAAACAACAGAACAGAAGAAAAAAACTTTGCGCCTGCACATACACTCGCAAAAAACCACTTTTTTCGCCACCTCACCTTGTCAAGGTCGATCTTAAAACACTAAGAAAAACAGATGAAATATTTATCCGACTTCCACGAAGTCGTTCGTAGTTCAGAAGTTTTATTGGTTTCTACCTTGGGGTCGTTCTGGGAGACAGCTGTTTTTTTTTTATCGCCGTACGATGCCCGTGAGGTTTTTCACACTTTTACGTAACTTGATTTGTTTCATGTTTGTAAAGATGGAATTTTCTGATCGATTTTTTCACTCACTTGCTGGTGTGCGAGAGTTTTCAAATTTTGCACATTTCCCTATTCTCGGTGAAGGGAATTCTTCTTAAAGGGAACGCGGCTGGAAGGTATTGGAGGAAGTAAAAATTTTACTAACTGTGACCCGAACGGTGGCAGAGATCGAAACAGTGCTGGGTAGCAAACATCGGCTGGACCCGTGTCAGAGGGGTGACAAGGATGGCTACAGACGCCCCACCACCGAAAGTGGAGAAAGCTTTCTTGCATATAAAAGACATTCCCTGCAGATCCAACGAGGTGATAGAGTTCCTAAATACTTTAGCATAGAATTTAGAATTTACATGAAAGTTACACCCAGTGGCGGACTGGGTCTGAAAATAGTGATTGCCATGAGTCAATGGGGCCCTATCACATATACGGCCATCTTACGCTATATTTAATTTTATTTCTTACAAATATAATAAATGAAATAAACAATAATATAATAAATAATAATTATATTATTATTTAATAATAATAATTCACTATAATTATAATTTAATATAATCTTCTTCTAGTCTAAAAATATGATATATTTATTACTAATTACAGTATATATACATATTATACATTATTGTTCAGTAAAAAATACCAAATATAGATACAGTTTTATAATTGAATATTAATTTTGTACTGTAATTTACGGGTGGTTGTACTGTAATTTTGGAACTATATTGTAATTTTGAGAATTTTTTTAACCAAACTGAAAATAAAGTGCAAATTATTTACCATTTCATTTTTTTAAAAATATTTCTTACTGTAAAAGATTAATAAACCAAAAGTACAGAAGTGTATTACACGTGGTCCACTTCATTAAAGGTAAGCCAGCAAAGTTTTGAGTTCACTAGATGACTGTGCAATTCTATCAATAATTATTCTGCATCGAAATAATATGACAATTCCATTTGAATAGAGAGTAAAATATAGGTTTCTAAGTTCTCATCAGAAAATGAATTTCGAAATTTCACTAATATTTTTACATTATTCCTCACTCAAAAATGGATTTCAAACTCCTTAAAGACAAAGTTGTTTTAAATTTAATTTAATATCCTGAGGGCCCATATTGACTTATGTGCATGAGGCAAGCTGGCAACCTTGCCAGTCCGCCACTGGTTACACCCCACCCAGCATATTATAAAAACATTATGAAGCATATAAGAACACTTTGTACTTACAATAAATGAAACTAATATCATTAAAATAATACCTCAAATATTAAAGCATTAAAAATATTAAATCAATATAATATCAAAAATAACCATTAAAAACATTACGGACACCAAAAATTAAAAGGTAAAAAACACATAAACCTTGAAGTTTTTTTTTTTCCTTAAAAAAAACAAAAGAAACAAGAACGTCTGTTCTCGATGGCAGTGAATTATTTTGGTATTTTCAGAACTTAATTATCAGTTAATCGATTAATATTATTAAAAATTTTGATTCCACACGAGTGGTGCCATCTGGAAGTGAATTTGTCAAAAATTGATTTCAAGAATTTGGAATCTTGAAGACTAATAAGAACTTGAAGACTTTTAAACTCATAAAAGCGTGTTTTAAAACTGTTTTTATTGTGAATTAAATTCCGTTTCTATAAAATCACCTCTGCGATATCGGTTCCTGAAAAATTTAAAGTCATACACTCGGGCGTTCACTTTTAATGATCGTGAGGATAAAAGACAGGATAGTTATTGCATGTTCTCGGATTCCGAAATCCTCCACGCTTTTGCGCATGCGCCGGGCGGAGTTATTTTCATCAAAATAGGGGAAAAGTGAAAAATGGAAGGGGAGGAGATGTTTACATTTTATTTAGCGTGACCTAACAAAGAACTCCGGAAATGCGCTCATCTTATTCATTGCCTGTCGCCCCTTTCCGAAGTAAAATCGTCCGAAAGTGCTGGTCTCGGGATATTGAAGCGATCAGTACTTCAGCCAATTCGAAAGCATTTGAAAAAAAAATCTACGGGGGGGCTGTCTCTGCAAAACGGCCTCTGGTATTGAGGGACGTAGACTTACTTCCTTACTCAACTGTGACTTTCTGTGACTAAAGTATCTCTAAGTGACTATTAACTCTATAGTCTATAGTGACTATTAGTCCAGTGTAACTATGTGACTCTATCTATGTAAAATTCTTCGTGATTTTCACCAACTTTGCAACTCGACTGTGACTAAACCGAGATTACAAATTCTAAAATTCTTTTTGCAATCTTCAATGTCTACCTTTCTCAGTTAAATGAAACTAAAGCCAACTCTCTATGTTATTTGGTTGCGTAGTTATATGCGTTTAACTTCAGCAGGAAATTATACGTAGTTCAACAATTCTTGAGCAATATTTCGCGCCATCTATGAATGAATTGCCTTAGTCTGCATGCGCGCGCATCGGTCGCTGGACGACATCAAAATTTTTCGCGATTTTCACCAACTTTACAGCTCGGCTGTGACTAAACCGTGATTACAAATGCAATCTTCAATGTCTACCTTTCTCTGTTAAATGAAACTAAAACCAACTCTCTATGTTATTTGGTTGCGGCGCTTTAAGCGTTTAACTTTAGCACGAAAAGCGTCATAATTTTTTCCTTCCCCGACACACCATTAGACCACTATGGAGAAACGTAAGTCTACGTCAAAAGCAGCACTCCTTTCTCTCTTTGCAATATGCAATTACTCAGAATGTTCATCACACTAATAAAGCCGTTCTCTTCAACTCGCCCGAATACAAAATCTTTCTTCAAAGACAGTGTGACGTGTGTGCATCATCACTGCCTAGCAATCCTGCTAGACATATGAGGAACTTGAGTTGTGTTCTTTAAAGATCAAGATAAGCAGCAGGTGAGACATTCGCTTCGAGGTGCGTCCCTTTGTATCTGCCGTGGGAAAATACCCGGATGGCCCATTAGAGGAACAAATGTGCTTTGGCGATGGAGAGCGAAAGGAAAGCAGTGTGTGAGAGAAAAAGTTCGAAAAGGGGAGCGTCCATTTTCCCTTCGGTGCGATGGACTGTCAGAACTTTCTAGTCGTAACAGCTGCTAAGTGTCCTCTAAAACAGTGGTGCGTAAACTATTTTCATTTCCGACCCCCTCACTTTCTGTATATTTCTCGCGACCCCCACAGGGGTGCCGACCCACGGTTTGCGTACAACTGCTCTAAAAGAAAGAATACCAGATGCTGCACCTGGTGTCAGACGATGCAATTGAGTAATACTCGTGTGGTTCTGGAATGTATAAATTTGCCGACTGGGCTTTCTCTTCGGTCTTGCTGTTCTGTCTAAGCTGAAGAGACCGAAACTACGTTCCACTAACAGTGAATGCCGAATACAGTGGCGGCGATTGGGGGCGGAAGTGGGGGTAAAAAATTTATAGACACCTGTAAGTACCTCGGAGTATAGTGGGTAGAAAGCAAAATTTAAAAATTTAGTTACAAAATTTTCTAGTTTTCCCGGACACTATAGTCTTTTTATAATTCCCAGTTTTAAGCAGCTAAAATGAAACAGAAATTTAATTTTTCTCCAAAAATAGGGGGCGACTGCCCCTCCCCAGTTGCCGCCACTGACCGAATATGGCGACTCCACGTGGCTTTTCTGTACAAAGTTTATTTTCATTATAATACGTATGTAAGGAGGTGTTTCAAAAAGGAAGGCAACAAGAGCTCTCAGTGATGCAAAAATCCCCGTGTGAATTAAATTCCCTGTCTAGACAGCTGAGACGATCACAGCATTCGAACGCCTCCGGTAGATGGAGCTAGCTGAGAAATAGCACGCCGGAACCCTTAAACGTTA
This sequence comes from Araneus ventricosus, assembly GCA_013235015.1. Taxonomy (NCBI): domain Eukaryota; kingdom Metazoa; phylum Arthropoda; class Arachnida; order Araneae; family Araneidae; genus Araneus; species Araneus ventricosus. The sequence continues at coordinate 6,159 of BGPR01036474.1, forward strand.
AGCGGGTCATTCACGAGAGCTCCAGGCCACTCAAATCCGACCATTCCAAGCCAAAGCCGATTGTCAAAAGGGAAACCAGTAAGAATCGGCTTTGAGTAGAGAGGAAGGCTGGATATCCAGCAGGTTCCAATTTCCATCACTCCATTTGGATTGCCTGGCCAAAAATGCGCTGGGAGTAGGACGTGGGGGGAGGAGTTTGGGGTTCGTGATTCACCGAGGGAATCGAAGAAGGAGGGGGATCGGATTAACTGGTAGCGGATGGATTCGCTTAGTTTAGAACAGTCATAAATGGGTGACTTTACACAGTTAGCAATCAATCGCAGCCACGTCGAACTTTCTTTTTCGCACCTCAAGTCAACATTAACCGATCCTCATTCCATTCAAAAATCTATGAGTTCATCACACAACATGGGCCCTTTGTGACTAATCTTCACAGGTTCGGTATTTGTTCACACGATCGTTGCGTTTGCAGTGACAAAGGTGATCCAAACCACTACGCAACAGACAGCACAGTGACAAAACCCTTTCATTTCAAGAAGCCCAGTGCTTATGGACCTGGTGGGAAAATATTGTTCAAAACAAAAGATCCCTGGCGCGACTCATGAATAGCATGAAGATACCCTCAAGGTATTGTATTGCGCTCATATTCTTTCCAATCTGGAATACTGCAGTATTATCTGGAATCCCAATTACCGAAACAAAATTGAAATTATTGAGCGAATACAGAACAACTTCTTGAGATATTTACTTTACGAAAAAAATGGATTTTACTTGCATAATATATCTTCTTCACTCCTACGTAATATTTTTAATATGCCTAGTTAACCTCCAGACGAGATGTTCTTTTACAAAATTATTAATCGTTCAATTGATTGTAATGATATAATGAGCTCAATAGATTTCGCTGGGCAGGCCAGATTTTTAAGAAACCAGAATTCTTTTCCAAATTTATATTCAAAATTTAATTATATTAACAGGTTCTCGTTATATAGGTTTTATAATATTTTTAACACGTTCTCTAATGAACTTGACATTTTTAATATGTCTCTAGGTGCTTTTAAGTCGAAATGTTTGCAGCTTTTAAATACACGATATGTTTTATTTTGCCTTTCTACAACATTTTAGATTTTTATGCTATTTGATTTTCCGTGTTCTTACGTATTCGACCAGTTTTTTGGCGCTGTGTTTGATTTATTTTTATCTTAAGTGTTGCATATTTTTTTTTAATCTCAAGTGTGTATTTACGTTTTTAAACTTTTAAACTCCTGGTGTGTTTTTATTAGACTCGGTGTTTGAGTGTTTTGACTTTTTGACCCTTGCCTTTTGGAAATGAACTTCAAATTTTTTAAAAATACGGCTTTTGGTGTCATAGTGTGTTTTAAAGTTTTGTGATTATGTGTTTTCGTTTTTAATGATATATACGTTTGCATAAGTTTTTTGATTTTATGTATTCTCTGTGGTCTAATTTTTGCTTTCTAAGGCATATTTTTTTATTTTTTATTTACTCATTGTGACTTTTGTTCTTTGTGTGTTTGTCAGCACCCTGTAAATGGAGTTTTCTCTGTAGTGTGCTTTTCTTTAAATAAATAAGACCTATAAGAACGACGGCATGATATCATCATCGATTGAGGAAGACTTTTCTCGCAACCATTAGGACATTCATTGAGACATTTTCAGTATACGATGTGTGTTGTCGTTTAACTTTTATTCTTTTCTCCTTCTATTTGTGATTATTCTTTACGCCGAGAGGGTTTTGTGAAACCGTAAACCTTATCTGGTCGATTCCGCCAGGTGGATTAATAATAACAATAGTAATCAATCGCAGCACAAAAATATTTTTCACACACAAAATAAATTCTTCCACACACTTCACATTTGAGGGATTTTCTTTTTCGGCGTTCACTTTCGATTGTTCTAGCGGACGAATTAACTACAACACAGCATTCTCATTCCAGCATCAGTGCGTCATAAACACCGACGCAAGAATGGCATTTCTATCCCCACCTGCTTCGTGCGAAAACAGATCTCATATTTCGAACCGCCCTCGCAATACCGTCGGGACAGACTTTCAAAAATTCATAACTCAAGTGAATTAAAACAATTATTCCGATGACAATCAAGACATTAATTAATCTGAAATCTGTTGCTGGGATGTATGTTTCTAATGTTTAATAAATAATAGAAATTTAAATTAAAAGGAAAATCAATTAAAAGAAACAAAAAGTAAACAATAATAATAATGAAAGCAATAAACGTTTTTTGAACGCAAGCCCAGCAGCAAAAAGTAATTGCTTCAACAGAAATTTTTAAAGATAATACAACAAAAACTATAGAATAAAAAACCAAAGAACACTTTATTTAGAAATTATTCAAAATGGAAAGGAACTAAAATGGCGCACTCATCAGAAACCACACGCCATTTTTAGTTCAAAAACAAACAAAATTTTCTGTGAAAAGGAATGACAAAAAGTCAAAATTTATTCCTTTCTGTGGTCTGAATTTTGTCCGGCCACCAAATAAAGAACATAAATCCAAAAATTACCAATTCCATAATCAGAAGAAAGAGATAAAAAAATTCACCTTCTTTCAGAAGCAAGCCAAGCAGAAAAAGAACGCTATAGATAAAAACAATCGACGATCTAGAAGCTAGCCAGTAACTCCAAATATGAAGAAAAATTCAAACTATTTCGCAGGAGAACAAAAACTATTTTTTGATTAAGAGATGTACGGGTCTATTCTGGTACCCCCGGTTGGGTTGGGAGACGTCACTTTTTCCGCACGTTAACAACAGGAAAAGTGACGTCTCCCACACCAACTGGGGGTACCAAAATAGACCCCCAAGTTTAAGGAAACCATATGGGTATCCGTTATCCTTTAAGTTATTATTTAAATTATCTAAGGCTTTAACTAAAGTAGAGTGGTTATTACAAATGTGTTTAAACATATTAATTTGAGGGAAAAAAAATTAAAATGAAGACTTGTCTGAAAGTTGCAAAGTGAAATGTCCTTGAAATTAAATTCTTTTCTCTTGTCAAATATTCCAACTGAAATATCTGAATTCAAAATTTCAATTTCCAGATCCAAAATATTTCATTTGTTTAATTCATTATTAGCTTTATTTAATTTGAGTTCTTTTGGATAGCAGCTAAAAATGGAGTTAACATTATTATGATTAAAGACCAAAAGGTCATCAATGAAACGAAAATCGTAAACAATTTCATTATTAATTAAATCTCTCTCAAATGAGTGGAGAAATAAATTGGCCAGTGCACTTGAAAAACAACAGCCCATAGGAATACCAAGAACCTGCTTATAGTAGTTAATTCCATTAAAGAGATAATTTTCACAAATATTTATCCTGCAAATTTTTAACCATTTATTTTTATCAATTAAATCAGTATTAAGGTATAAATCAAATAAATTAGAGCACACTTCAATTAATTTATTTATTTAGTTATTTCTAATGTTTAAGTAATAATAATTGAACGTGCGTGTTCATTTTCGGGACACCCTTCGGTAATGCAAAGTATTGCGGAACATCTCTTTCAGACGAACTTTTCCCGTGAATCGCTGTTAAATGGATTCGTTCCGAAGCGCTGCCACGATTGTCTCCGATTGGGAAAAAAAGTGCATGCGACGCATGTTTACATTTCACAAAGGGCCAGACAGCAGTTTCCGGTTCTTTCAACAATGCAACGGAGTTCCTTTTGAAAAGGCATTCAGGGCGCACGGATCCTGTCTGGATTCGAAAGAGGTGGAGCATTCTCACAGCGAGATGCGATGACTGTCACTCTCATCTTTTTTTCCTAATTCCTCGTACACGAAGCGCACAAAGAGAAGGCATTGTAATTGTCAAAAAGTTCGACCTCGGCACTTTGATGGATCTCCACGTTCTAGACCTCCCCGAGTCGGGAAAACACATTTTTGGAATGATGTCTGTCTGTTTGTGAGCACGATAGCCCCAAAACACGACAAGCCAGGTGGATGGAATTCGATGTGTTCACACTAAAATAGGTTTCTGCCAAATTTTGGATGAAATCTCTCCAGGTGAAGTGTGCATGTGAGCACGGTCACTGAATAGCGAAAAGAGCTAGATGGATGAAATATGCATTCTGTCCACTCTTATCGTGGTCCAATAGATAATTTCTAAACAATTAGAGATAGGCATATGGTTCCAATTGAAAAAATGCTCTGAATTACGGGAAAAATTATAATATAGGGGAAGGTGGTGTACCTTGGACATAAGTGTACCTTGAACCTATGCCGATTTTAGCGCCATCTGTATAGATGTATAGAAAATGTTATATGTATTTTGTACACTTGCCATCAGAGATCCCAGTATACCTGAACTTATTTGTCAAGGTGCTCATTTGAATGAATGAATCCTGAAAAAAGAAATTGACCCATCAAAAGTAATTTTTTTTCCTGTTGAATTTTGTGTTAATATAGTTCCTAAACATACATAAATTACTTTATAGTAAAATGCCTAACTTATAAAGCACAGTTTTAGCTATAATAACATGTGTTAGAAATTATGTTAAGTCTAACCTCAATTTAGTAGTCAGCCATTTTCCATGAAATGGCCAAGTGGTGTACCTTGGACCATGCCCAAGTGGTGTACCTTGGTGCAGGACCACTACATGGTCTACCACTTATGTTGTGGAAAAATGTGATGCAATGTGGAAGTTACCACATCCCGTGTTGACTGGAGGATCTGAAAGGCAGCTTCGGAAATTAACATTTGGAAATGACTTGTCTAATTACAATGTTAGTTAAGCCTACTCATAGGAATGAAACTGTTGCTGGAATAATTTTATATTCGGTCTAATCTAAGACCTCATTAAGTAAAAGTGCTCATTAACATTTTTCTGTAGCGAAAATACCAATAAATGTTTATGTTCAAACTATTCGGTTAGATTTTTTAAATCTAGAAATAACTGGTCCAAGGTACACTACCCATGATGTACCTTGGTCCTATTTGCACTTTTTTTAAAATTGTACATAATGCACTGAAATACTTTTTTAAAAAATCTACAAAAAATATATGTTGTGTATAAAGGCCTAAAATATGAAAGAAAAATTGTTTTGTTACCTTTCTTTTAGTAATTATCCAATTAAAAATTAAAAAGTAAAAATGGGACCTAGATACACCACCTTCCCCTATGTTTTTTGAGTGAATAAATTTATTCCTGAAAAAGTTACGAAATCTAACTTCTTATATAGTCCCCAGGTTATATAAATCATATTTAGTAAAATATTTTTGATACTATTTTATGCTAAATGCTCTAATATTTTAAACAAAAAAAGTCCCACTCTTCTGGGACTACCTGGGACCGAGCTATGGTGCTTTAAATATCGCTGACTTAGACCACTTTACACCATTTCCAATAGCCGCCTCGAAGACGATCCACCAATCAATGCACAACATTTGCTCGACGAGGCCGCTGGTTGGTTAAAAATCATGAAATTCAAAGCTCCATAACTCGGTCAGTTTTAGCCGCAGATGAGTGGAATTTTTTTTAAATGTTAGTGTGTGAGGAATATTTTACTGAATATAACTATTAGGACCGAGGGATGGTATGAAAAAAGTTAGAATTAATAACTTTTTTAGAAATATAGTTATTGACTCAAACAGCATAAATTATAATTCTTCCGCTCATTTAAAACATTTTCCCAATTGGAGGTATATGCCTATCTCTAATGGTTTAAAAATTAGGAGCCGTCCACAAATGATGTCACGCTTGGAGGGGGGTTCGCGAAATTGTGACAGGTGGGAGGGAGGGGGTAACAAGAAGTGTGACATCACACATTTTGGTTAAAATAAAAACATTTAAAATCAGCAGATTAAATTTTGAAATTACCAGAATTTGGGGGTATTTTTTTAATCGGGGCTAAAACAACTTTCATGTGATTTTTTTTCTCAGTTATATTCCTTTCTTTTCGAAAACTGCATTCAGGGTAGGTTCTAAGAATATGGTAGCAGCAGAAATTCTGCACCATTAGAAGAAAACCTCCCCCTGTCACACCCTTGAAATGTCCAACAAAAGATGCGTCGCCCCACCTGGGTGAGTGGAAGAACTGGTAGCGTCACAAACAGGTTGATTTTATTGAGGCGGTTTTTTTTCTTTAAATTCAATCTGTTTAAGAGTATTTTGTGTTCATAAAGTAAATAAAAATAAAATTTAAAGCAAAATATATCAAATTCCAAAATACTACTGTTTTCAATTTCTTGTATATTAATTAGGTTTTTTGTTTTAACCCTTAATCTTATTTCATACAAAATAAGTACGCATATAATCATTATTATTATGCTCACAAATGTCATTAAAACACATAATTTAAATTTAAAAATAAAATTGGAAATATGATCTATAATGTATTGCTTTGTTTCTGAACTCTAAGTATATGTTTATGTAATATAGCGTGACATGTGACAAGGGGGGGAGGGGGGTCAAAAATATTGAAAAAAAGTGTGACATCAATTATGGACGGCCCCTTAGCTATTAGACCACGATAAGAGCAGACGCCCTGTATAGCACAAAAGTTTATCATCAGAATTGTAGACGTGTATCAAAATTGGAATAAAATCTGTAAAAGGATTGACTGAGTCTGTCTGTATATTCGCGCGTACGTGAAAGCGATAACTTAAAAACGAAAAGGAAATCGGATGAATTGTTGGTATGTGGCCTTCTTACCAAAACTGTAGACCTCTAGCGCATTAGATTGAGTTGGTTAAAGAGAAGACGTCCAAAATGCACGCTCGCTTTTCTTCACTCTTACGGGTCTATTCTGGTACCCCGGTTGGGTTGGGAGACGTCACTTTTTCCGCCCGTTAACCACAAGTGCGATTCTCGTACCCGGTTTCCCAACCGGTTGGGATCTCGCTCGGTCGAAAGAAGGACTCCGATTTCTCGCCAACTCTGTATCTGGCATAAACGCTATTTGCTAGAGAGAAGTGTTGTTTCGATATCAGAACTTATCAAATTTTCGTTTAAAATGGAGGCTGATAAGACGTTAATTGTGTTTTGAAAGGGTTTATCGGGATAATTGTAATCTATTTGACCAATCTGAAGAAGAATTTATCAATTACTTTAGATTTTTTAAAAAGTAGTTAAGTCTTTTATCGAATTTAAATAATTTAATCTAATAATTTAATACGACAATCTAAAGTAATTAAATCTTTAAAAGTAGTTAAATCTGTTACTACTCCATCAAGATAGTCAATAATGATAGTTGATAATCAGCTAAGATAAATTACATTTAAAGATTTAATTACTTAATATTTTCTTATTAAATTAATTTATTAAATTAAATTAGGATAACATTTTAACATTGAGTGTGGAGTGACTTTCCTCATTCCGTATATATCATTACAATTTTTTTTTAAATTTGGGTTTTAAATCAAAGAAATTTGTCAAATATTTACAAAGTAATTGCAAAATCTGACAATAAAAGAATTTTTCTTGTTCCTTGAAAAAGACGCAATTTTTTTAATGTTGTGAAAACTTGCTGAATTTAATAACTTTTTTTCATGTTTTATTTTCTTATGTAACTAGAAAAATAAACAAATGGTTTGTAATATTAATTTATAAGATTTATTCATGTTAAAATAATTGACACGGAAAAAAGTTTATTACTTTTCCTCTCTCTAGAAAACTGGTAAAATTACATCAATATATTGTAAAAAAGACTCCAATTTATGTTCTATAAATGTATAATATTATTATAAATGTATATTTTGTAAAAGATAAATGGTTTAACCCCCACCTTAACAATGGACTTATGAAGGCAAGAAAGATGCATTATAATGCATCTTATAAGAGCAGAACTTAAATCTTCCCACCTCTTACCATTGGTGTCTTTTGAAAAGATGCGATCAGCTTTCCCACTTAAAATTTGTGGATATTTTTCAAAATAATCCAACATAATTTCGAATTGGGAAGCAAATGTACGCTCCTCCATAGTTCCTTTGACGATTCAAAACTCGAACTGAATCTGAAACCATAAACAAAAATATCGCAGACGATCGCTTGATTTGCTGCGCGCGCAGCTGAAATACGTCACTTCCTAGCGTAAAGCGAGATGTTCGAAACGACCGAGGTACGAGAGTCAGACCCCTTCTTTCGGTCGAGAAAAAACCATTAACATCCCGCGGTCGAAAGGCGAACCGCTCCCATCCCAACCCAGGACCAGAGAAATACAAGGGCTGGTTCATAGAGCCTTCAGCGAAGAACCAGTGGGGGAACTTTGTGACGTCATCAAGCGGGCACTCCGCGCTCTAAAATACGAAAATCCTTTTACTATAAGGGTTTTGATATTATTTTCCCCCTTTTTTTTACTTAATATTTAAAATTGGATGCCAGTATATCAAAATATCATAAGCATAGTAAATATTTGCGAAACTTTAATAATTTAATTTAGTAATATTGCGAAAATTTAGTAATTGCTGAAGGATGGATTGGATCTTAAAAATTTAGGCACAAATTCAAATAATACGTATCCGTGGAGGATCGGCAAATTCCCATATCTTTCTGCAGTTTAAAGCATGGATAAAAAAGATTGTTTTTTGAGGTAATTTCCAGTTCTTTCCAGAGTGTGGAGCTTCCAGCTAAATCGGAAACAATTGCTTTTACAAGTAAGCCTTTTTCTTCAATGTTTAAAATTATTTCGTACAAAAGATGTTTTGTCATTGTTGTATCAAAATTGAAAAATACGGGTTGTTTCCAGCCTGCCATTATTCCACGTGCAAGTACTAGTTGAACTTTTGAAAATGGTCCCAAAATTTGATCTTCACTCACATCATAGCAAATTTTTCTGTCAATGTGCATTTCATCAAAACTTAAAATGCACACCCTCTCTGCTTCGGGTTTTGAATGAAATGTTTTTTGCATAACCAGCAAAACATCATGAAGCATACCAGGTCTACAAGAAAATGTTGAACACCGTCTCTTTAATGTGCTAGCACTGGGCAATGGTATTCCTATTTGATTTCGCCAATATTCATAAGCCCGCCTGGAAATAGATCTAATAATTAAATGCCTAGAAATATCTTCTGCTGTCCGCTTGATTTTGCTTTTATTTTCTATTACGGCATTTAACTGAGTTGCTGTTAAGATATTTTTAAAATTTTCTTCTATTCTCGATAGTTTTTTCTCTTCACTTTTATTTTCGGTTAAAATGGGCCAATTTGAGCTTTCGTTTTCATTTTTTTTCTCTGATTTTTCTTAGTCTCCTCTTTTGTCTTTTCAAGTTCTTTTTCAAGAAATCTAATTCTTTCCAGAAGTAATGCATTTTCTTTTTGAGTTTCAAAGCAGGATGAGCAAATGTTTTCGGTTGTAGGTGTAGTAAATGGCTCCATAGCTGGCG
>BGPR01036475.1:0-15523 GCA_013235015.1 Araneus ventricosus
TCTATGCTTCGTTCCAGTTGTGTGCTGTCTGACCGCGGTTCAAAATTACCTTCCCAAATGGACTCGTGTTACTTTAAAACGGGATGTTAATATAACTAAACTAAAATTATTATTACAAATGTAAATATGTAGGGTCATTCAAAATAATTGCGCAGCTTACAAATGAATATAACTTATTTGCAAGCAACGATAGGAAAAAAAAGTTTAAATACAATACAGAACGAAGCTTCAAGTTTTGTTTACATATCATCCAATAAATCAATGAAACGGAACTTCTAACAAGGAATCTGCTACAAGGCTTCTAAAAAATTTCCAAGTTTTCTTAAAAAGCTTGAATGAAAACTATCGAAATTCAAAGTTCTTTGCCCATTTTGTAGTTTCAATACATATAAGAATTAATTAGGTGTTCTTAAGAATAACATGGTTAATTTTTTAATACAGTTTTTGAGTGAGATCCAAATTAAAACTTCTTGCAGCGCTCTTCTTTTTCAAAACGCAAAATATGCGTTTTTTCAGCCATTTTCTAAACTTGGTTATTTTTTTAATGACTCGAATAAAGGCTGTTAAGTTAACAGTTTTCTTCAGATTGAGGTTTTTTTCAGGATAAAATAATTGAACGCCGAAGATGTGTTACAAAAAATAAAGTATCAGTTTTTCATGACCGGTTATTTCTCCCGTTGTATATTCCTTTTGAAAAATGTTAGTCTCAAAAGTATCGCGAAATGCAATTTTTTTTTTACCGCTGATTAATTAGAAAAAGTAATTCTTCTTGTTTTAAAAGCTCTTTCTGAGTTTCTTTGTTTGAAACGGCAGCAAGATATTAAAAAAAATTTACGAAAAGTAAATATCGTATTTAATTATAAGATCAGTAAATACGGTTTTGTGGATTTTTCATGGTAAACGACATTTGAAATGTAAAGAATGGTTTTTGTCTTCGTGGTTATGGTACATTAATAAAACTCAAAAAAAAATCTCGTTAAAAAATGTTCTTTATCTTTAGCTTAAAAATGAAAAATTTGGTTCACTGGTGTTTTTAATAATAATATCGTCAACCATCATTAAAAATAAGCTTTTAAAGAAATCTATTTTTTTCATTTTGCATTATATTTTCAACTTCCAATTACGTAAATTGCTTTTATGCTTTAAATTCTAAAATTCAGAAAGAAAGGGTAAATAATTTGACTATTCTATCTGTTTTTAAAAAATTTCCTTTACGAAATTTCGAACAATATTTTGAAATAACCCATATAATTTTGAATAATCTACATAAATCTATCTAAACGTCATAACTTTCCATAAGGAAAAGAACTGAACAGCATAAAATAAGGAGAAAAAGAAATATATTAGTAGAATTTAAAGATTTACAAAAATAAAAAAGAAATAGCTTTTAAGCTTTAAAAATATTTTTAAAGCTTATTTCAGAAATATTCTGAATATTTAGCAACTCTTCATAATCTCTCATTGTAAAGATATAAGTTACTTCAGGAATAGGTAGAAGACTGTTCACTATTCTCGAATTTGACTACCTTATTGAAGCAAAACGTTTCAGCTATTTCGACCATTCGAATATTCACTTTCTCATCAATGTAGTGCACAAAAAGAAAAAATTGAAATCGTCAAAAAAAATTTAAACTCAAGATTTTAGTGAATCTCGACATTTTAGACCTCCCTGCAACAGAAAACATCATTTTTCATATTATGACTGTATGTCTGTAAATACAATAACTCAGAAACGCAACAAGCTAGATGGGCGAAATTTGGAATATGGTTTTAATACTACGATTATAGATTTGTATCATATTTTGGATGATAGCAGTGTAAGGGAAATCTGTCTGTCTGCCACTCCATTTACATGTAGACACAATAATTCAACAATGCAATAACGGTTTTAATCTGATTCCTTAGAGCTCTGTTCTTCGTTTTCATCAATTACTCTCATGTTAATGTTTATTAGAAGGACTGCCCTCAGAAGGGAAATCTGTCTGTCTGCCATCATTTGATGTTCGAAAGCATTGTTTCGGATTGTCAAGAAGCAGCCCCAGATCGTCTTTGAACTTTCTTTGGATGTTCTTTTTAATGCCTGCTACAATTCTTTTCTCTTCCTCATTCTCGCCTGTCACTTATGAATCGGCATTTTGTATCATAAGTGAACTTGTGACTCAAAGAATTGTATGCGTGTATGTAAAGTTGACAGACAAAATTTCGAAGTAACATGGTTTTCTAGAAATATCTTATGTAATTTATTAAAGTCTTATGATGAAAGTCCACAGATGTAGCACCTAATTGTGGATGTTGCCTCTGTTGCAGTATTGCATGCTCTTCCATCGCCCTTTGTCAGTAGCACAGAGTATTTAATCTTTCACACTCCACTTTCAGTTGGTTTTTCTGTAATGAAGTGACTTTCTTCGTTTATAATATCTGATATTTCATGTTTAAAGTGCACGCAGATTGGTCTAGTAATTTAGCAGTACGGTAATCATAAACGGAAACCCCGACCAGGTTAGTAATGCGGAGTGGACTGCAGGACTGGCCTCCGCGATAATTAACACTGGCACTGCGGATGAACTCCCCTGTCATACGCCGATACATGCACCAACTTCCTCATTACATGATTGCAACCCACCAACATCAGAGATGGACCCTAAGAAGCAGTAAACTCACTTTATATCGAAAAATGTCATAATAAAGTCATAAAAATGAAAAAAGTATATTATAAAAATATATATTAAAAAAATGGCGCAAATATGCGCAATATTTTATCTTTAAAATTGGCACTTAGTATTATAATTATTGCGTTTGAACTTTAAAATAGGCCCGACAAAGCCCTACACACCTTTAAAAAGCTTTTACATTGTATAAATTATAGCTAAAAAGGCATTAAAATTACCTTTTTTAACTTTAGAAATTTTTTATTATGTGAAAAATGAAAATAATCGAATTAATATATAATTTGAAACAAAGGTCTTACCTTTATTTAACATATAAAAATAATTTAACTTTAAACCATCAGTTTATATAACCACAAAAAAAATATATCTAAACGTTACAGTAAAGCTGGAATGTGATAAAAATAAACTATGTCCACTAACGAAGAAATCTGTTTTTCAACTGAGGCTAGGAGGTAAAGGATGACTCATGTTCCTGAAATGAACGTTGATCGACGCACCAATTAGTCAGCTATTATAAAATACCATTTTAACAATTGTTGAGCACATTTCGAATTTTGGACTTTTGGCCAGGATTTTGATACAAATACCCCTCTGTGCGCCGTGCGAACGCTTCAGACTGCTTCATTTAACATTTTTACAGCTGCACTTAATTGAAAGCGTCGCTTAGCTAATTAATGGAGCTGCAAAATGTTATTAGAAATGGTCGGAAGAGGGCGCGCCGGGTCACGGAAACCTCCATTCAGTCAGAGGGAAGAAATCAAGATGATAGAAATAGGCGTCAAACAGAAAGTTTCATCGAGCGCGAAAATAGGCTTAACCGTCTCCAGATAAGTAATCGCTATGACTTGCCTATAGACGTCATCAACATTTAAACTCTGTTTTAAAAAAAATCAGAATATTTCGTAGCTTAAGTGTACAGTAAAATTCCTAACTAAAAAAGTATCTAAGTATTTTAAAAGCTTACATCTTTCTCTTTTCTCTTTTATGTGTATGATTTTAAACATGCAATATTTGTTTTAGATTTGTCATGTAATGTATATAATACGTACATAAAAGATATTGGTAGTTTTTATAAATTCTATCTAAATTAATATGACATGCGACCAGCTGGTGGCCAAAGGCGGCTAGTTGCATTTATTCTCCGAATTCACATAATGATAGATCACATTTTAATATTCACACTACACGAAAAAAGACAACAAATGAAAATATCCTCGAATGTGTAGAATTGGAAAAGACATCTAAACGGCAGAAATCTAATTCTATAAATAGTAATAACATTATTAGCTATTTCGGCAACGAAAGCGTTACAACATTTACACGCCAGAAGAATCGGATTTTATTTCCAAGTTTTCCGAATTCTCTTACGTCTAACTTTAAACCATTCACCTGTGGTTCCATTATAACATCGCCAAATCTTCGGAGTTTTAATCAGTTGCTTCTTGCATCATTTGTGCCACGAAATTTAAGTTATTCGAATACTCCAAGTTGAATAACTTTACTATTAAATATTATATTTATTTATTAAATAATGTGATAGTTTGAAGGATGGATTCAGTTAATGAAGGTCTAAGGAAATAGTTTTGACTTCAGATCTAATATCTTTTAGATTAGAGAACTGAAAAGTTGAAAATATACTCATATCAATTCTGCAACAATTAGTTTATACTTCCATTTCCATTTTCAAATTAATTTGGAATAATTTTTACATAATGTTACATAATAAATTTTACACCCATTTCCGAAATAAAAGTAGTCCCAAAACCGTTCTTGAAGTTCTATTATTCTCAAGCTTATTTTAATATGGCTTAATACATAGGTCAACTGATTAAATATGTGATGAAGAAAGTGAGTACGAACCTCCAACAGATTCGGCATACGAGTGTTTCAATTGCAGGAGTGGCATTAGAGTTCGAACGAACGGGGCACACGGTCAGCCCGACGGAGGGGGCAGGGTCTCCCCGACAGGGGGCACGACCTGCTGTACAAGGGGGAAGCGTAATGATGACCCTCTCAAATTTTCACCATATCTTTATTTATCGACAAATTGAAAAAATAGACCGTTACTTGAACGGGGTACAAAAATTTGGCCCAACGGGGGGGACACAGCATCTCCGACAAGGGGGCCCTGGCCCCCACTGGCACCGCCCCTGTTCAGTTGCCATGATAATGCAACTAATGTGATAAAAAAAATTGTTCCTGCAACAATTTTACTATGTCAATAAATCAAGTAAATATTAATTTAATACTTACCACATCTCTATTAATAATAAAAGGGAATATGTGTGCGTATCTGTTGGCTCTAAATAGGACAGACCATTGGACCTAGAATTACCAGATTTAGCATGGAAAATTTTGGAAGACGGGAGTGCATTTTTTTTGAAATTTTAATTAGAATTTTAATTAACTAAATATCAAGCGAAAATTTGACTTTTTTCTGTGATAATATCTGGAAATATTATCACACAAAAAATGATTTTTGTACCATCTTAAAACTCAAAATATTATCCATTTAATTATACCAATATAATTATCTGGCAATTTTTTTCTTAATTTCGATATTTTTCTAATATATTTCATGCATAATTTAAATAATTTTCCTCGTTGAAAGCTAAGGAATAGAGATTCTATTCATTTTTTCATGTTCTTCGACAATATCGTTATCGTTATGAATTTTTACTTTTTTCATTTTATCAAATTTTTATGGGATATATTAACAAAGTTCTTTAAGATATTAAATAACATATCGCATATTCTTAAAGATTTTGATGGCTATTCTTTAATTTTCTTACGAGCATGTTTCAATCCCACCGGAGAGAGAGCACCTCAGGTATGCGAATGAGAAGCCGCGAGATAAGTAGGCGGGTTTTCGCTTCCCTAGCGGCTACAATAAAGATAATGTGGCTCGCAGGGCCAATCTCCGATTATGGGTATTACCCCTATAATGGGGGGATTCTCGCACGTAATGGGGGCGATAGAACTTTCGACCACAGTGCTCATATTAATTGTCGTGGCCGTTAGCGTCGATTGGGTAGAAAAAGTGAGTGGACAGAAAATTTACAGGTATCTAAAAGACCCAGGAGTAGAAAACAAAATTAAAAAATTTAGTTAAAAGATTAGATAGTCTTCCCGAACACTATTGCTTTACCGTAATTCCTAGTTTTAGGCAGCTAAAATGAAATAAAAATTTAAATTTTCCCTTAAAAAAAAGTAGGGGCGATTGTCATCCCCCCATCTCCCCCTCCCAGCGCCCTCCCTCCCCCAGGACTCGCTGCCATGGTCGCAGCAGCCGGTCATGCAGTACTCTGGATTCCTAGGAAGGTCGGCGATTTCGGCGGGGTCAAACACCTAATATTCCAGGCGAACTAGTTGTTCGCCAAAAGCACCTAGTAACAAATGTAAAAAACATTTTAAATTTTGTTGTGGTTCAAGTTCCAAGATCAGTATTTATTTATTTATTTATGTGAGAATATGTTTGCAATCATTTTAAAGGAATTTATTCAAAAATTGTATTTAGTCAAGTACAAGATGTTCACGTGTGAATCATATCCAAGATCAGTTTTTATTTATTTATCTATGTGAGAATATGTTTGCAATCATTTTAAAGGAATTTATTCAAAAATTGTATTTAGTCAAGTACAAGATGTTCACGTGTGAATCAAATCCAAGATCAGTTTTTATTTATGTGAGAATATGTTTGCAATCATTTTAAAGGAATTTATTCAAAAATTGTATTTAGTCAAGTACAAGATGTTCACTTGTTAATCAAATGTATTTAAAATATTACTGGAGACTGAGGAAAATGAAAGCATACCTTTAAAACCACAAAACTGAAATAGCTATGACTATGAACTGATGTCGATATTTGACAATGAAAACGACAGAGCGCAAGAATTTTGGAGAGCCCTTTTTCTTGTTTAAATATTTGAGAGCTTATTCATGAAGAAGAACAAGTTACACTTAAGGAAAACAAGTGTTAACAATTTTTAAACACAAAATAAAATTTTAAATGTGATCCAAACAAAAATGTCTTCGGTTCTTCTTTTTCCATAACTAAAATTATAAGTTTTTCCCGCCATTTCCAAGGCTTCACGTTTTTAAAGACACTGATGAAGACTGTTAATTTAGGAGTCTGCCGCGCAATGTTTTTCAAAGTGGTAAAATAGCCAATATGACTGAAGAGTGTTTGGGGGGGAAAAACGAGTAATAATTCTTCATCTCCCGTTTTTCTTTCGGTGCATTTCTCTATGAGAAATATTCCAAAAGTTTTCCCAAAATGTAATCCTTTTACCGCTGGTTAATTAGGAAAAGTAATTCACCTCATTTTAAAGGCGCTTTTCTAGACGCATTTATTTGAAACAGTGGTGGAGGAGAAAAAAATTTACGAAAAATAAACATCGCATTTAATTGTATATAATTTATACTGTAAATAATAGTTCTGTGTGTTTTTTCCTTGGAAACTGAGACTTAAAAGAAACTAATGGTTTTTACCTTCACAGTTATGCTATGTTAAAAGAACCCAGAACATCTTTCTTAAAAAGTGATTTTTCTGCTACGAAGAATAGGGAATCATTGGTCTTTTCCTGCGTGTTTAATAATTATATCGTCTGCTGTTATTAGAAATAAGCTTTAATAAAAGCAAGCTTTTTTTATAATTTTAAAATATAACTTTTTCTTTTTTTGAAATGAATTTGAAATTTGATTTCATTCCTCCAATTTAAGCATCTGTTTTCTTATATATTATTATGATTATCTTTAAGAATTTATAATATTTCGACAAACAGATATTTACTAATAATTTGCTAATATATAAGGTGATTCAAATGGGTTCCGACAAACCTTAAGGGTAGGTCAGAATTACCCAAAAAAATCTTATGCAAAGATACATGTTGACGGAAACGTCATAAGTGTATTCTAGATGGCGTTATTTGTCCTGAAGTGAATTCGGCTATCCAGCCATAATTATTTTAATCAAAGACGTAGCGAAAGCAAAAGAGAGTCGTAAAGGTATCTCCCAGATGGCAGAAATTCATTTTTTCCCGTTTGCATCAAAGAAAGAAAAATTTAAAAACATTATAATTGTCTAGTGTTACCTAAGATATTGTTTCTGTTGCTAAGAAAGTGATAGAATTGCTTTGTTTTGTATTATATGTTATCACCGATTAATCAAAATTTAGGAATTTTATAAATTATACTGGAAAAGAATGAAACGTTATTCTATTTCAATGGGTTTTTCGCACTTTCCAAAAGCATCGCATCTTATTAACAGAAGTAATATAAAATGATAAATATTTTTTCGGCGAAGTTTAAAAATGTTATTTTTTGAATAGTTACTCTTAAAAATATTAGAAAGGAAAAATGAAAGGTATGAAATTTTTCTATTCAAACAGGAAAAATTATCAGCTTTGAACTACTCTTTGCTGAAAGCATGATAAAATTGAGTTCTGAATCGCTCTTGCCTTAACCATTCAAATTTCTATATTTTTTTTTCTTGCAAGTACATCTCACAAACTTCAACAATGCTTTCGGAAAGTATGTAAAATATTTAAATTAAATAAGCCTTATCCTTAAATTCTACAACATATTGTGAGCATACATTCTGCAGAAAGCCCGATATTTATACTAATCTGGTAGCATTATCCCCAGGCCCAGATTATTAAATGGGCAAAGTAGGCAACTGCCTATGGGCCCCGCAATTTTAGGGGGGGCAAGGCCGCAGGATTTTTTTAGCGAGATAATTTTTAATTTCCAGAGTAATTAATTAAAGTTAATTAATTACTCTGAAAATTTAATTAATTTTCAAATTTAATTATTTAATTAATTAATTTTCAGTTAAAAGTTAAATAACTCTTAAATTTTCAGAGTAATTTAATTTTTTACTTTCATTTAACTTACAGAGACTGTACATTCGAGTTTAATCAATCCTTTAAATTTTGGAATATTATTGTAACAACGTTCCTAATTAATTTCTTTCTGCTAGTTTTAATATTGTTTTATAATTCTTAAAAATATGCTGCTTTATTATTTAAAAAAATCTCCAATCCTATAATTAAATGGTATTTAGTTGTGTAGAAAAAGTTTCATAATTTTTTTTATTATTTTGCTTAAAAATATGTTAAAATTTTAATTTTTTAATACGAGAGATACTGAAACCAACTCTCTTAAAAGTTGCTCGCAATTAAATGTTTTGTTATGTTTCCAAAAATTGCTACTTAAACTGCTTATACACAGAATAAATTAAAATCAACAAAAATATCCAGTTCTGAAAGTTGGTAAGGCGACAAAGGGCCCCAAAACTTGCATTGCCGAAGAGCCCCTACAGGGCTTAATCCCGCCCTGATTATCAAAGTGTAAAAATATCTTTAAGCAAAGAAAAAAATATTCAGAAACTTGTATTTTCTTCCTCCGTCTTCCAGCAGATGGCAGCACGTATTAACAATGAAGAGTCATCCAATTCTGTAGAATCGTCAGTAGCCTATGACGAGAACAACGTTCGAAGCGGTCACGCTGAACGGTTTTGAAAGACAGATGGACGAGAAAGAAGTGTGCGTCATTTTTAAGAATCTGGACTGAGCTTTCGGAATTCTGTTGGCATGCTCATTATCAGAAATTTCCAAAATTAATTGAACAAATTTATCAGACAAATAAAATCTATTGTTTGAACAAAGATCTTGTCTATGTTAAAGTTCTTTTTAATCTGGCATAAAAAGACTGGTTATTTTTATTAATTTTTTCAATTCAAAGTTTTAATTAAAATTTAAGAGAACTGATTATTTTTACAGAACTGATCCCTCACCCACCTTCCATTTCACAAATCCTGAAGACTCGGTAAATATCCGACACTGTTTTTAAATAATTCAACATATTAATTTGATACAAATAAATACGTACACACATGTTTTCAAACAGTGTAATTAACGAAACAAAAAGTATATATACAATTTTTTTTTAATTTATTGAAAATTGGATTTTGTTTTTATTATTTCACAAAGTTATCTTTTGGTTATTTCACAAAGTTATTTTTTGGGTTTCTCAAAATTTAAAAGAAAAAATTGCTTGCTTTTTTTTGTGATGTAGAGGTTTACGTGTCGGCAGGATCGAAATGGAATTTTGATGCAGGCAATAAACTTTTATTAGCTAGTCAAATATTACATTAAAACCTGGTGGTCCCACTAGGTGGCACCACGAGTACGTGGTTGAGTACCCTTATAGTTGTTGGTGTATGTAGTATAGGTGGTGTGGTTGTTATGGTCACATGCCGATGACGGGACATACCTCCGACGTGAGGGGTGCAAGCATTGGTTGGTGATGTCCATTTTGTAATTGACCAGAGTACCCGTGTTGCTGTCGCGGCTGTCCGATCATTCAGATAATTGAGATGTTTGAACTTCTGCTTGAATTTTTACATTCTAAATATTGTAAATTTCCTTAATCTATGAATGATATAATTTATTCTAAAATAAATATATGAAACAATAAAAACTCTTCATTTCACAAATTTGGGATTTAGTAAAGTAAGAATTCCAGAATTCTGGGTATAGATGGACCACACACAATCAACAATAATATTAAAATATCGATGAACAAATTCCATTCAGATATAAGTTGTTCACTTTGCTAAATCACAGCAATAATCTTTGTTTTTATGCTTTTATATTTCTTCGTGCGGATCTAGTAGGGATTATTACTATAAGTTCCACTTTCTACATATATGGTAGGAATTAGTTGGAATTTGACGAGTCTGTTTTAAAAGAATTTTGTGCCAAACGGAAATTTTTGTGAGCATTAAAAACATCCTGTTTTGAAAGAGTACTTTATAACATTATTTTTGTCTTTGATTGTGTCATACATAAAGTGAAGTTTTAGAGAAGCATATCATAATTGTACTAAAACTCGGTTGCTAATAATTCGAAAAATTGTTTGAATGCTTGTGGAATAATATTCTTCTTTTAAGTGTTCAAATTCTTTGTTAAATTCTGAAACTGTAGAATTTTTATAACTGAGAATGCATTTTAAGCTATTAATGTTACATCAATTTAAATATAAAATTGTACAATTTTGATCCATTTTCTTTTTTTCTTCAAGAAGAAAAAGTTTCGCTTTTATCAATATCACAAATAATGCTTTATACTTATAATTCTAAATCAATATACGGAAAAAATAAACATTAGATAAAGGGGACATTTTTTTTCTCAAAGTATTAAACTAATCTATCAACAGCCAAAATTTACACGAATTTTAAATAAATTAATTTTGGAATAAAAAGTTTATTCATTGAAAGTTATGGTAAGTTAAATCATACTCAAAAGTGATAACGTTTGAAACAAGCCGAATTATGACCACTTTTGCACTAATTATTTTTCAAAACTTTACGTAAAATACAAGAGTTAGTGTTGTTATATCTGCGAAATAAATTTTTAAGAACCGAAATTTTGAGAAAAATTATTCCAAGACGAGCAATAAAGTGACGGAATTACTTTTCCATACAAACTCAGTAGACTTTGCTCTTAACCCAGTTAGATTTTCTTAAAGTCTGTTGTTTATCTTCTGCGTAAAGCAGTAGCTAGCGAACGTGATTCATTATAATCTCTAGACTCTCTATCTTTTTCTTGAGTTTATAGTTGATCGATAAAGATTCTGCGTTTTTCTTCGAAATGTTTTAGAGAGACGTGTTATTTAAAGTCTTAAACTTTCGGCAAATATTTGTTGAACTATTTTTTAGTTAGTTTATACCAAGAATGTTCGCACCCAAATTAAAATCTTGTACTTCTCGCACCCAAACTCAAACACAGTAAATTCACAAGCTTGGATGGAAGTTTTACATTTAGATAAAATTTTGATTTAGTTTTATTTATTTATATAAATTTTGATTTATTTATAACTTGTTTATTAAGTCTCATAAATTTTATATTCATCATGATATTTTTATTTCTTTTATTTGTGTCCCTTATTTTCTTTATATTTAATAGCTGTTAATTTTTAATAATCATCTCGAAACAGATATTCTTCAAATATCATTTTCTAATTTTCCAGTGTAGATTACCAAACTGACGAGGAAACACCGTTGAACCTAGAGCTACGAAATTTGGCACAAACTTACTTTGGAGTGTGGGAAAGTGCATCTCGGAAATTTTAAATAATTTATAACTGAACAAAAGTTTTTCTTTCTTTCATAACTTCCGAAAGCATTATATCACAATGACACAACTCAGATGGGAATTTTTACACCGTCTGAGAACGCAAAACATTATTTTTTTAATGCCGGACAATTTTTTTTATCTAATTTTGATAATTTTCTGAAATTTTTAAAAATATATTTATGCAAAATTTACAATACTTTTCGTTGCTGTAATGAAATTCAAACCGTTTTCATTGCTTAAACAAATATTTAATTGCGCGTTTCTCTTCCAATTGAAAGCTAAGGATAATAATCCTAATGGATTTTACGTTCTGTTTTTATTTCATCAATTCTTCTGTAAAATCTGTAAACAAAGTCCTCTAAGATATTAGGTACATTAGTAAATATATCCAGTAAGCTGAATGATAATGATTGTTCGCTTTCTTTCTTTTTATCAGCATGTTTTAATACAGATAATATGCTGCTGGACATAAAATGGGCTCGCCATTTTAATGCTAAATTCAAATGTTTATTTTGCATGAGGAATAAGAAAATGATGTTGGCTCCTACTGGGCGCAATTACATGTTACATGGCACAGACAGCTATTTGATTCCATCAGGGACGTTCACGTAGACAATGAACAAAAGTGGTGCAAGGCTTCACGGACTAAATTTCTATAATAATTTGAAGCCTTTCTCAGGAAACCATGAATGTCAGATCGTGCATAAGGTAATCAATTGAAATCATATTCCTAGCGAACAAGCCAGTCGCAGAAAGTGGCTTTTATTAATAAACTAAAGAAATATTATAATGCAGACAATAAATATCTGTATCCAATGAGGTGACTTCAGTGTGATACAATTTCTATGCGATGAAAAATTATTAAAATGCTTGGAAGAGAGTGTGAGTTATTGTTAAAATCACTAAAACTGCATTTTCTTTTAATCTAGAATGGATTTGTATGTCGTAAAAGAGGACAGTTAACTTCCACTATAAAACAAAAAATATTATTTTAAATACCAAAAAAGTAAACATTTTCTTGAAATTAAAGAGAGTGAGTTTACATTTGGTACAGTAAAGTTCATATTACACTTAAAAACGACTTAATTATGATTTAATTTGATGTAATTGCAAATTTTTTATCTTATATAAAAACTACATGTTCTAGAAAAATAATTAGTCGCATAGTTGTAAAAAGAACTATTTTAAAATTAAAAATAAGAAATTAACATTAAAAAATTTTTAAATACCATTATCTAAATAAAGGACTGAAAAAAAATGCTGACAGCAATAAAGTCCGAAATAGATTTCTATCAGTAAAATGCCTGGACTTTTTTTCATACGCTCTAAAAATTAGATTCATGCGTACACGTCATCGAAATGACTGAAAATATGTCTTAAACGGCATTCTAGCTATCAAATTTTAGCTATGAAGGATCCCCTTTTTACACGTTTTTTTTTCAATTTGTTTCATGTTTGTAAAGAGGATTTCTAATCAATGTTTCACTCATTTCCTTATGAACAAGAGTTTTTAAATTTTGTACAGCTGCAGGTTCTCGATGACAATAAAATATTTGTAGATTTTCATAACTAAACTGTCAATAAATCGATTCATTTTAATTCCATATGTGTGGTGCCATTTGGTAATGGATTTGAGATAAATTGATTTTAAGATCCTATAATATTTCAAATAATGAATTATTAAATATAATAAAAAGTAAAAAGTAGAAAAAAATATAAAAAATATTAAATGAAGTGTTTAAAATACAGATTTTTATTAGTGTACTAAAATGTAGAAAATATTTTTTTATCAAAACTCTAGAGGTCACAATGAATACCAGAAAGATAGAAAATTCTTAATCATTTATTAAAATTTTAAATATAATATAAATGTGATTATAATTCGAATATACTTAAGAGTAATTATATTTGTGCCTCTCGCTTTTACAAATTTTGCTATGAAGGCCAGATTTTTTATTAAAAATACTTTCTACCTTTTAACAGACTAATAAAAGTGTAATCTTTTATATATATTTCAGATTTATTTTTATTTTTATTTTTCACACTTTAATTCTAGATTTAAGAAGAAAGTTAAGATGAAATCGAAACTTTTTTTTTCTACACATAAAAACAACCATTCCAAAATCTCGGCTTTTTTTCCATTTGCACAAATATAAGCGTTTCAAATCGAATTTCCTTTCCTTATTCTATGAAATTGAAATGCTATTTCTGAAATGGTTCCGTATGGTGTATGTGAAAGGTCTTTATTTCACCATACAATCGATTTTTATCTTTTGCTCACAAGAAACAGAAAACTTTGCAAGTTTTTTTCTCTTAGAATAGTTCTTGGCTTTTCTTCGAAAAGCCATTTGTAAAGAAAAATAATAGACATTCGCTGCATTCTGGACATAAAACCATATTATAGCAGCACATTTTGTGATCGTATAACTTACATCCTATATGGTAAAAAGGGTCTTACCAATTTCTTGTTATGGGCAAAGATGAATTTTATCTCTGTTTTATACGAAAATGAAATTACTTTCCAAAAATGCTTTCTTTTCTTTAGAATTTTTTCCTTATTTTATTGAATCATTGAGAAAGGTAAAATGTTTTTTTTAATAGTCATATTGATTTCCATTTTTTTGTCGTTGTTTATTTTTAAGATTTTTCACTTTATTCATATAATAATCGAGGTGGGTTTTCTGATGCAGTAAAAATAAATTACCTAAGAAAAATACCAATAGCTATACAAAATTTAAGAATTCCAGTACATCAGGAAGTGCATAAAAAATCGATTGCAAAATTTCATCTTTACTAACATGAAACAACTCTAGTCAAATAAAAGCGAGTAATTACAAAAAAATTACCAAATTAATGAAATATTATAAATATTTTCATGTTCAATTAGTTATTTGTCATTCTTCTGAATGCAAAATCCTGAATTTGTGTAAACATTTAACGTGACGTTAGGAAATTTGAATGAATGAGGATTTAAAAAGAATTAGTTATTTGTTCGTTATAATAATTTATAATATAATATATTATTCAATCTATAATACAATAAATGATATAATAGCGAGGTATAAATGTCACTATTTTCTCATAAAAACTTTTAATTAAATTTTTCTTGTCTTTCAAACAGTGACAGAAGCCATAGAAGATTAGCATCATTTTTCGTAAATGAAGATTCCAATTATTGCTGCAGTATCTAGCTTCTCGTTATAGCCACATGAACATTTAATAAGAATTAAATGAAATATGGATATGCATGTTTTTTCAAAGTTATATACTGACTTCGTAATAATCTATTTATTTTTTAATGTGATCAGTATTTTGAGAAAAATGCCTTCTTCAGAAAGTTTATCATGAACATTTATCTGAATTGTGTTGTATTTGTTTTGGGTACATATGTTTGGCTACATAACGGTTCTGTGTTTGCATACCACTTAAAAAATTTATTGCATATCTATTTTAATAAAAAGTAAATTTTTGATGAAAGAAAACACAGCTTCAATAGTTTTTAATTTTGTTCTCTGATATTTAATGGAGCCACCATTTCTTAAGCTAAAAAAGATCAAAACAACGAATATCAAGAAGAGACAAAAATAAATTTCTTCATGAGAACAATACTTCATTATCAAAGGAATCTATTTGTTTTAAAACCACCTAATCAACATTGACGTCAGAGCACTTTCATTAACTTCTCATTGACAGGTAAAAATCCCCATGGTTTCC